>MU931999.1:0-10691 GCA_036418165.1 Cooperia oncophora | reverse complement strand
TCCGTGTTCCGGGTGTTCGCGAGGTTTTTTTTCCACTGGGGGGTTACAAATGGGCCACTGCTTCGTTACTGGGCACCAATTACCCGAACACTTTATCGCGGTAAGTGTCTTTAACGAATCTGGAAAGCGAGAAAATCTGAAAAAGAACAGCTTTGGAAAATTTGGATTTCAGAGTTATGTTTTGACGTATAGCACCTCCGTAAAGCTTTTTTGGCATTTCTCGGGTGAAAGATGAGTTCATTGTCAATCGCAGGAATACGGCTGTGAAATCCGAAGCTTTGGGGGCTGTTTATGTTGGGCCTTTGATTAAGCTTTGTGAGGCCTAGTTTTGGTTAAAAAAAACCAGTTCATGTTTATACAGCGGACAACACAATACTGAACTTTTCTTGTCCAAAATCTGTCTTATTGTATGAACGCGTTCAGACTTTGCCTCGCGCGATTCGATCGCGCGCTCGGATTCTCGACCACGACCGGGGCGCTCCGCCTCCAAGCGTTGCGCCGCCACAACGGCAAAATTCAGATTTGGCCGCGTTCACACACTGTCAGTGAGTTGTGCCGTTGTGATGTTGCACCGTTTGGCGGTGCAGCGCCGGTGCTGGTCGCGCGATCGCGAACTCTGAACGCGGCCTGACTGAATTTTCCTGGTTATTTCTGTAACAGAGTTAAACTGAGAACAATTGAATCCTCAAACGAACATCATATTTTGGTGTAAATTATGTTTGCGTTTTTTAGCATCATCGTAATAAACTCAAAGGGGCGTCGCCTGGACTATGACTGTAAGAAACGGCAGCAGAGGAGAGGTGAGTGTAATTTCCTTTCCATTCTCTGTGAGAAAAGGCGCGAGCACCTCACTCATAAGCTGATTTCGACTCAAGGGATTTGCTTAAAATAGAAGGAGGGCGTTATTGGTAGATACCACTATGCGGCCCGTTCTGTTTAGCGCTGTTTTAGTGGAAGAACTGCAGCTTGATAACTTAAGATTTCGAAAGAAATCGCTCTTGAGGTCTAGCAGAGGTTGTCCTGTGGCATATATAATGACCTCGCCGCTACTATTTCTCACTTCGCCTTTTCGATTTCAGATGATGAACTGATTCAAGCTGAGGAAAAGTTGGAGGAATCGAAGAGACTTGCTGAAATGGCCATGTTCAATGTGTTGAGCAACGATGTTGGCTTGCATCTTTTGTTTGCCAGAACTTAAACTTATGACGTGGATGTTAGTTCCAGGTGGAACAAGTGTCTCAACTGCGAGCTCTTGTTGATGCACAATTGGATTTCCACCGACAGACAACACAAGTACTCGAAGCCTTGCAAGCGCAACTTGCCGCAAGGTTCGATTTTATTGTTTTCTCTGGTCCGATAAACCTCTCTTACCGCATTTTTCAACACACCTATCTAATTCTAATAGAACTAAATGTTTAAGCATGAAAAAGCCTCGAAAAGTTTTTCTGCAAAAGACTCCAAAGATCCGAAGAGGAATCCAAAATTTCTTGCAAAGTTGTTTCCTTCTTGTTGCGAGAACGTTAGGAGCCTTCCCCGGATCTCTGGAGTCCCTCGCAGTGAAAATTTGGTGTCTCTTAATTTTTTTCACATAAAGGTTCCAATGATGCTCCGCGACAGCACAGTACTACTATATTTAATAGTACTGGTCATGTAGATCAGTGTAATTAGTAATAAATTCAGAGTGAAAGAAGCAAGTTGTCGCCCTCGAGCGGAGCACCACCCTCAGCCAGTACTCACCAACAGGACTCCTCGCTCCAGGTATATTTCCGAGTCGTTTTGGAATTCCGTTTCTCGAGATGAGAACGCATGTTTTAATTTTCGCAGTTTGATCCATTTCTCGGCGGCTTTCCATTTTTGTTTAATTAAACACTATATGTTCAGATCTCCTGCAGCGGACGGATTCGGTGGACAGTCAAGCGGATTTGAACAACCACCACCCTATTCAAATGGTGGCGGATTCCAGGCATCTGTTGCATATCCAGCAGCACCTGCTGCGCAGCAGCAACAACAGCAACAGCAGCAACAGAAACCATCAGCAAGGGCTATGTTTGACTTCGATGCACAGAACGAAGGAGAAGTAGGTTATTTTAAGCGGAGTACACTATGGGTAGAGGGGTTTCATGGAAACTTTTGAAACGCGTAGAACATAGGTCGCAATTTTGGTAAAGTGGGCCATTTTTGCACGCTAGAAATAGCGCAGATTTGTGGGATAACGCAGAGGCATATTTTGTCACTCGAGGCAGTCGTGGTTTGGTGAAAAAAATTTTTCGTAGTTGTTTTGTCCCACTTTAGACATGTCATATATCTTGAGTATAGAAAGATTACCCCTATCATTTATTGACGAAGCTTTATTTCTATTTATTTGTTGCGTCCTTAGGACGCGTTATGGTAACTTTCACGTCCTACCGTTGAGGAATATTTTCCTCCCTCCCTCCCACCCCCTTCAAAATTTCATTTCGGGATATGTCACAAGACAATCGCAGTATGACACACGAGGGGAGGAGGGGGGGGGGATGGCCACGATGCCGCACTTGGCGGACGAGTTCTTCCGCCTCCGTTGCAATTTGAGTTCAAGGGGACGGGAAAATTTGATATAGCCTCCCACGGAATCTTGTTTCCGCTTGAATTTATGTGAATTTCGTTGCTCGAATCAACAAACTGATGGCATCAGGAATTCGTCGCGCACTCGTACCGTGCCGCGAATCACGATTGTCCTGTCCGTCTATCCGGATTTCCTCCCTGGTGCGACCTCGTTCCCCATCCCCCATACTACTTTACTTACCATCTTCCTAAACTTTCCCAACTTGTACCAGTTTTCTGTTTTCTTTTTCGGAAGTTCTATTTTTTACCCAAAACACTGTAGTTGAGTGAGGAGGGGAGGGGTGTATATAGCGCACTTGAAACAGGAAAACTGAGGAAGAAATCAATCGAAAGCAACAAGGAACTCTTTCCTTCAAGCCAGAAAGAGCATCTCCCTCCAGCGACTGAATACGACACCCTCGTTAGGGGATCCCGACGTGCCTTTCGTCAACTCCTTCCCTCTCCAAATATTATTCCACATATCGATAGTGCTTTGGTCTGGAAAGAGTCCTTCTGAGGCAGCAATGTTCCTCAATGCTATGGTATAAGGCAGCGATTAGTCTTCGTAATGGTCCGCGTCGACGCGCTATTAGCGCTCTAACGCGCTGATGCAGTACAGTTCCAACAGAGCTCCAGTGCTGCAGACACGAACGCCCGAGGATCGAGCGCCGCCGGTCGCTTGTATTGAGAGTATGGGGGAACGAAGGAGTTGCCTAATCACGCAGTCTGCTATCGATCGAGACGACCGCTAGGGTTTTGGGGGAGTATAAAAGTATTGGAGAGTACCAGATCGTGCGAAGGCAACGCCTGCCCTCCTGTTATCCTATAGTCTCTGAAAACACAAGCGGAAGGCGCCGATTTCCGTCTGCAGCTGCTTTGGCGTGTACAGTATTGTAGCACTGTTGCAATAGTAGCGCAGCAACGTGTGCCACAGCGCGTTACGGCGCGTCATCACCAATGCTGAATGCTGCCTAAAACGGTCTTTAGTAGATACGAGGTAATAAACTATATTAAAATCAACATTTTTCGCTTTTTTGAAAAGACTTGGTACTGGACTTATTTAGAATTATATTGTTGTATTTCAGCTAAATCTCAAGGAAGGTCAAGTAGTGGAACTTGTTGCGCAGGTGGATGAAAACTGGTTCGAGGGCCGATTGAATGGGAAGAATGGTCTGTTTCCGATTGCTTATGTACAAGTTTTGGTTCCACTGAGATGAATTCTGGAAATGATTTGTCATACTCGCAACATATTCCCATTTACTTTCCGACTTTCACATAGCTATGTTTCCTTTGTATAGGATTTGTCTTCATATTTTCATTAATTTTTATTTCTCATTGCAAATTGTAATGATAAGTTTGTCCGAGAGTATATTGCACCTTCACCGTTTGCATTTCCCTGTTGCCCACATTTCTTTTATTCGCGCCTGTTCACCGTTTGATTGCTAAGATGTGCCATTTACATCTTTATCATCACCATTAGTTTAGATGTGTGTAGTGGGGTCTTCTGAGCAATAATCACATATTTAGCAGCCTGCAGCACATTATGACCAGCTTTATATATCTTACTCATAAAAAGAGCTAGTAAAATAGACTATACGAGAGCGCAAGTATCGTATAGATACGCATTCCTTTACGTTACTTGTCAAGAACTTACATGTTATAGACGGGTTAGGAGATGACGTGTCATTGACGTCACCAAATACCATCCATAGGTAGACATTTTAGCGCCAAATTGATGGGGGAAGCAGAAGAGGGGGACCCACGCGCCTTCTTCCCGAACCCACACGTAGATCGCAGATGGCCAGAGTCGCGTAGAATCTGTCTTCTCTGCGAGAGCAACTCCCCCGCCTCTGACTATCCGTGCTCTAAGCCTTTATTAGGGGAAGGGACACAGACGGTCGAGCGCCTCCTTTCTCCTGCTCCTCCTTTCCAGATACTTAGTGTCGATATTTTTAGATTCATCAACCAAGATTTTCAAAAGCGAAGCAGAGGTTTGTCATCAGGAAGTAGCACCCATCTTGTTCATGTTTTTTTTTTGGAAAAGGTTCTAAATAAACAATGTGGGTTATACAGTTGATATCGTGGCACCGATTGGGGGGGGGGGATAACAGGAGGCATAATAAGAGCTCGCTCGCGGCGTTTTACACCAGTGGTTGTTTTCTTCCTGAACCGATCACTATTGGTGGAAAATGCAGCCGGTATGGGCTCAGTCCACGCCTTCCGACACCGCCCCGAGTGATTGCGACGATATCAGCTATATATGGTCGGAAGCTGCTTCGTCGATGACACATTATATCCTAGCGCGTCTATGACATGTTATCCCATAGCACGTAACATTTTGGAGTGCGGAATTATACCATACTTGCACCTAGTTGAGCACAGCACTCATGGGATGAAAGAGGTTGCTGTAATCATGTAAAAGTTTATTGGATTGGAGGGAAGTGGTTATCACAAATTGTCTAAATCTATAAATTCAGATTAGGGAGCGCTTTTTCGTTTATCATGAATGCTGTGTTGTAATCGAGCGTGGACGTGTTACCGTATTGCTCGCCCCATTGAGCTCCGTTCATAGCTTGCGACGATCCGCGATTATGATGAAAAGAAAGTATAGATATCGATCGGATGCTTTCGGCGACTACGCTCGGAACATTAGATACGTATCGATGAGATACCAATTTGGTCAGATCGATACTATCTCTTTTGGGCGTAGTCGCCGAAAACGCAAGGTATGAACGCAGCCTCGCCGTCGTTTGGCTTTGACGTCCACGCTCGTGATTTTTAATGCAACTATGTATACTTTCATTATGGTTGTTCATGAGTTCGGTGGTGTTTGTTCTTCAGTTCGGTGGTGATAGCTAACTATTTTCCTAAATTATTTTGACTTTTGACTTTGTAAATGTAGTACGAGCCGCCAGTTTGATGTCTAGTCCTCAAATCCAGTTCACTGAATATTTTCTTCTACATTTTCTCTGTGCATTTCTGTTCGTACTGGCGGTTAGACGTGTGCACTATAAATGAAAAAAGTTCAGTTCACTTTGGCCACAGCCGTTCTTGTCACAAAGATTTTCTGGCATTTATTGTAGGATTTCTTGGAATAAATCGTATCTCTTTTGGGCGTAGTCGCCGAAAACGCAAGGTATGAACGCAGCCTCGCCGTCGTTTGGCTTTGACGTCCACGCTCGTGATTTTTAATGCAACTATGTATACTTTCATTATGGTTGTTCATGAGTTCGGTGGTGTTTGTTCTTCAGTTCGGTGGTGATAGCTAACTATTTTCCTAAATTATTTTGACTTTTGACTTTGTAAATGTAGTACGAGCCGCCAGTTTGATGTCTAGTCCTCAAATCCAGTTCACTGAATATTTTCTTCTACATTTTCTCTGTGCATTTCTGTTCGTACTGGCGGTTAGACGTGTGCACTATAAATGAAAAAAGTTCAGTTCACTTTGGCCACAGCCGTTCTTGTCACAAAGATTTTCTGGCATTTATTGTAGGATTTCTTGGAATAAATCGTAACATCAACCAGTATTTGTGGTCATTAAATACTCACAGTAGAGAAATATTGCCAGAAACAAAAGCACTGAAAGACAGTTGTGAACATAACGCAACATGTTTCCATGTACGCGCAACTTGCATCATAATTTCGTACTTCGTTTTCAAGTCAGCTCATCAATCTGCCTGGCACACGTTTGAGGCAGTACGAATAGGATCGAAGTGTGATCCCTCTAGTTAACCAGCGACTAGCAAGTAAGGAACTTGGGAGGGATCCCTGGCTCTGCTCCACGTGTACAGAGCTAGGCAAAAAGGCTGAGGTGGGTAACCGTGTAGTGTAGTTCGTTGGGCGTTTCAGGCGGGATGAGTTTGGCGCGGTGCCAAGACCCGTTCTCCACCAATTGTTAAAGCGAGCAAATGATATGACTGTATCATATCGTTCGTATTACTCGTTTTCTACCACTTTTTGTCGCATGCGCGCTTCAACAAGAAGGCAGAGAACGGCTTTGACGGAGTGACACACGGGAGATAGCCAGGAGTCACCGCCGCCTCGAATACTCGAAATCCCTGAGATGCGGTAGGCGTTGCTGCGTATTTCATCTAAATGCGGTGGGTGGCGCTTTTTCGGCACAATTGTTGTCGTGTCTCTGTCCATCATAGAACAAGATGTCTCAGATAGAAATGTCCAACGAGTAACTCATCCCATGTAATGTCCAAATGCCACGCCCACTTCGTCTCAGGGATAAGGAGTGTAGGTCACCGCGCGCGGCGACCTGGTCGCGTGGCGCGGCGGTGAGTCCTGACCTGGCATTTTGCCAACTTCCGATCGATATGACCCTATCGCAGTTTGCTTGGAGCGTTCTTTCTTTTCCTCATCTTCCATCTGCCAAGAACATGTCCAAACAGGTAAACATGTTCAAACATGTTAAAGCATGTAATCGCCGCGCGCGGTGACCCACTTCCCAGCGCGGCGACCTAGTTTCGAGCGCGGCGGTGAGTCCTGACACACACACACTCGGTGACGCACTGATACTGATTGACACGCCTAACGGTCCGCAGCGAACTGGAGTGTAACTGCTTACTAAACGCCAAATGCTAACTGTTGCTAGCTACTGCTTAACACGAGCGAGCGTGTGTTTTGGATCGACGGCTAAGCGGCTTGGGTTCGTTAAGAAGTGTGATCTACGGCTGACCATAAGCCGATGACAATTTTGTTCGCCGCGGATGATGGAACGTGCCAAAGGAGGATGCGTTAAGCGTGACGCCAGCCCATTTTTTTCCTTTGAGCCAGCTACGAGATTGTACCGCATCAATCGTATTTCGTTTTCCACCAGCTGCTGTTGCTTACTCGCTTCACCGAGATGGAGAACGGGCTGGAACGGTGTGCCACTCGTGGCCTATCGATGTTGTCCATATTGTTTCTATCTATTCACTTATTTTTCCTATTTGCATAGGTCACTTATCCATTGTGGAAAATAGTAAGAAAAGCTAGTCAAGAGTGCGGAAAATAGTAGGAAGCTAGTCAGAAGCTTCATGAAGTTGTTTTGATAATAATGACTGTTTCACGCCGCAGTTCGCGTTCCGAAAGTTATCACAAGAATGCTGAGTTGTGGGCAAAAGTCGTGCCCCAGGCGGGAGTCGAACCCGCACCTCACGCTTTCCGGGCGAGTGCGCTATCCGTTACGCCACCAGGGCCGCTTTTACCCTCTCAGCTCAACGGCTTTTATGCCGTAGCCTCAGCACTCACGTTTAACATGGTGAGCCGGTCAGCCGTAATCGTTAGATATCGGCCATGAACCGCTAGGCCGAAGGCTTCAGAAGTGTGAGTGCTGTAAGGCTACGGCATAAAAGCCGTTGAGCTGAGAGGGAAGCGGCCCTGGTGGCGTAACGGATAGCGCACTCGCCCGGAAAGCGTGAGGTGCGGGTTCGACTCCCGCCTGGGGCACGACTTTTGCCCACAACTCAGCATTCTTGTGATAACTAGTCAGGAGCCTCAAAGTGACATTTGACTAATAGATTCAATGAAAAATCATAGGGGATATCAAGCTATGGTAAGATGCCCTTCGACTGCAAGGCAGAGCATGATTAACTATGTCAACGTCTTTGGAAGCAGAGCCTTCCCCTTTTTCTTTCTAGTGCTGATCGCGTGGTGTGGTATCCGCTGTTCTTGATAGACACCTTCTATCCACAACGCCTTCAGCCGTGGCATTGGCAGTACAGAACCCCTGAGAAAACGAAACTGATCAGAGTTCTGGATAGTAGACATGCCGTACCCCTAATGATTTGCTTCCGGCCCATCAAATGAGAGTGAAATTCCATAAAAGTAGTAGGAGAAGCGATAACTTTGAAAAAGGCTACTGTTTAGCCGTAACGCTCCTCGTGGTACGGAAAGTGAGGGGCCTCCTAATGAACAGTAAGACATTAAATGCAGACACATCGTTCATGAGTACAGCAAAAGTTTAGCATTAATAAGCAGTGGTATAATAGTTGACTGCAACTACGGACTGGCCGCTGCGTGAGGTCATCAGAAAGGAGAAAGGCTCACTTATTCACAGTCTTGTCGCTCAGATGATAGGGCGTGTCAGAGCCGATGAGTTTGCCGCAAAGCCAGCCCGTTTCATTTTTTTTCAAGCAAGCGACAAGACTGTATCATATCGTTCGTATCAGTTGTTTTCCACCATTTGTTGTCGCCTACCCGCCTCAATACACTCTAGTTCTCTGCGGACGGTTGGGCGTGTCAGGCAGTATGAGTGTGTCACCCCATAAAGACTGTTCTCCGCCTGGAAGAAGCGCGCAGACGACAAAAAGTGGTAGAAAACGAGTAATACGAACGATATGATACAGTCATATCATTTGCTCGCTTTAACAACTGGTGGAGAACGGGTTTGGCACCGAGCCAAACACATCCCGCCAACCGTGCGCAGCGAACTACACTAAACGTGGTGGGAAAGGAGTGGCGAGGCACCAAAACCAGCCTCACTTCCATCATCCGTAGCGAGCAAGACTGCACACATGGTATTGCAAATGGGAAGACTATATTTGGTTAACCTGCTTGGAACGTGAAATAGCAGTGAAGGTCGTCATCCTTCAGATCATTGTGGAGACAACTCCACAACGCGCATAAGCCACTAAGTTGAATCAGTAGTCCAAGAGTATCTGCAGGAGTTGCCTTTGATAACGAAGATGGGTAGGAATACGCGAAAAACCAAACCGGGCCGTCATAAGTGGAGGTGAGTTTTGTCGCAGCTAGAGACCCACTGCGAGATGAGGCCGAACTCCCTTCCAAATATGACCCTCACGGCGTCTGTTCGTCCCAAACCTGTCGAGGATGGGCCTTTGAGTGAGTTGGGTCGTATAATGCTGTTGAAGGGTCAAATTACAAGTTGAAAATGACATTTTATTGAAGTTCCTCAAGGCACCCATTCCAGTTAATGCTGCAGTCAGGTATACTCCTTATCCCTGAGACGGAGTGGGCGTGGCATTTGAGCATGGCATAGAACGGGTTACTCGTTGGCTATTTCAGATTGAGACAAGTGTCATCTTGGTCAGTGTTGGACAGAGACATGACCACAACTGAGTCAAAATGAAAATATCTCACCAAAAGCACAGCCACCGCCACGTTTGGTTGAAGTACGCAGCCACGCCTACCCCATTTCGGGGATTGCAAGGGTACATAGGGCACACCTTATTGAATTTTCTACAACGATGTTATCGGATTTTTATGGCTGGTAAAGTAGTCGTTAGGGTTAGTCGTGCCTAGTGAAAAGGGTCCCGATCTGAAAGGGTGGAGAATTCCGGGGAGACTAGATTTTGACTATTTCCCGGACTTTACTACTTTATTTAATGTACGCTACCTCGCTTGCCCTTTCCCTCGATTGTTCAGCAGGGTTTTTCTAATAGTAAGAATAGAGAAGCTCTCTTTTAAAGGATTCCGCGATGAGCTATAGGAAAGTTCCAAGCGTAGTCAAAAAAGAAAGTGAATGTGCTAGCTGACTTGCCCGTGAAGAAAAAAGCCGATGAAACCGCATATACGCCTCATGTAAGGCCTTCTTTTTTCGGAGCGAGAGGGTAGAAATTGATGGGAATTTTGGCTGAAGGACCATATAGGAGCAGCGAGAGAGCATGCGAGCGAGCTGACAAGGAGCAACGGGCGGAGTTACTTGAGCAACCTTGAACCTTAATGCCCATACCTTGTAATTTCCTGATACGAAACTTCTACAAGGCAGGATTGAAGAGTAGGCTGCACAACGACTGTTCCCAACATTTTCACGGCGCGCTCTGTGCCCATAAGTTGCAACAGATTGGCCAACCAGAGAAACACGACTCTGTGAAAAAATGTACTACTTAGAATCAATCCCTTCCCCAAAGATGTGCCTTTAAGGTGGATTTCAGTGGTTTCGACACAATTGTGTAACCCAGTTATCCGCTAATTAAACAATCACCCAGTTCCCGTTTCGACTGCTAGTGTGGTGTGAAGAAACACCCTCTGTTCTTACATCATACGGTCCATTTCTTTTCCATTCCTTCCCCCAGCCCCACCGTTGTTCTCGTTCAGTGTACAGCATGGGGAAGTGCGAAATGGCGGTGTGAGTTCGACCCCTCCCTCGAAGAGGTCCAGTT
>MU931998.1:0-11207 GCA_036418165.1 Cooperia oncophora | reverse complement strand
AATATGCGAACTGGAAGCAAGTCACCGAAAGATCCCATAAGAAGAAGGAATGGCTAAGAACACTTTGAATAAGGCCTCCGTTTTCCAGTTGCTTTCAAGCGTCAGATGAGTACGCGATAAAGAATTAAGGGACACTATGCACGCATACAAGAGAGCATACTACGAGTTGGCAAGAGGATGCAGAGCCACACATTGTTACGGGAGGAGCCCGTCTGGAAAAAGGATCAAACTAATGTCCCAAGCCCTTGGTCGTTACCACGCACTTTCAAGCTACGAAGTGGTACACTGCGTGCGGCTCTGGATTTTATTGCATATGAGGAAGGTTTCCAAAAACAAGCTGTGCACTCATCTTCTAGGACGATCCTTCCAAGTGTGAGAAGCGAGCTGCAGTAGCGTGCCACTTTCCGTCAAAGTGCACAGGATCCGGGCTAGAGGGTAGCGATTCAGGGGTGGCGTTTCGGACTCCGCCTGCGCTGTCTTCAGGGCGTAGCAATTGCGTCGATATCAGCATCCGTACTAAGGGGTGGAAAACGACCAAGTATGAGAGGGCGCGGACAAGTAGCGGGTTCAGCTATGGCTAGGCGCCTGGCGCTTGGTGAGCGGAGCATGAACTCCACACCGCGGTGTCACTACGCTACAGTCACGTTCCTGCGACTTTAGAATGGAGACAGTGGCACACTACTGCAGCTGCTTACCCACTCTCCCAATACACGGCAAAGACCAGAATCTATGGAGGAGAAAGTATAGTTTGTCTTCAAGGGTTTTTACCAACAAACCCTAATCGCGGATTACCATTAATATAACAACGAAATTCCTCCTGTGGTCTAACTGTAGCTCTCAGCAATTAGATAGTGGAGAAAAGCTGGAGCATGAAAGCCTGAGGATGAGAATAAAACTAGCATACCTTTCCCGTATTCACCAAGTATAGCAGTCTTAGGCACTCGCACATTGTCGAAATGAACTGGGCAAGTGGATGAAGCACGAATTCCTAATTTATCCTCTTTCTTTGCCACTGTAACTCCTTCCTGATTTCTGTCCACTAGGAAACAGGTAATGCCTTTGTAACCTTTGGATGGATCAGCGTTAGCAAATACCTGAACAATTTTTTTTCAGGAGAAATTATCGTAATCATAAGCATCATCTATAAATTCATTTTTGTCAGTAAAATAAATTGTTATAAAGGATAAAAGGATAAAGTCTTCGCCGTTGATCAATCCCTTTGTGGGATGCGGCACGCATTCTACTTCCATTCAGAATCGTAGTGGCTTATTGAATGCGATGTGGCCTATACAATGACTTGCGGGGCCAGCCGATGTACAAGTCAGTGTTCTTATCCTCCCAGACGAATCTGGTACCAATTTACCGTCCCCGGGGGGAGGGGGTAGAAGGCTTGGTTGGCCTGGGCGGGAGTCGACCCGGGATTTAAACTAGTGACCGCCAGGTAGTAAGGCGCGCCACTTGTCACTACACCACCTCCGCCTAATTAGTAATGAAGTGGATAATTATGGTGGAGCTAAACTACGAAAAAAACCCAAAATTTCTGTTTTCTATAGGCTGAGTGAGGAAAAAACGCGGTGGGGGTTGATGGATACTTTGGAGACATGCCGCGCACTCAGTTTTCCAACTGCATGTTGGTAATTTCCGAAAAGCATTTGTCCCATACAATGCCAAGTATATCAGCTATTTATTCCACATCCTGACTGGGAGGGCGTTCTTCATTAATGAGGCGTGGAATGCGTTCTTCATGGTATATTTCCATTCGACAGAACTGCCACCCTTCCTTATGCTGTGCATGTAAGGGGTCCCGAACGGCAGTATTCCGGAATATGTTAGAAAGCGGTTCCCCTCTCACGTTTAACTGGTGTACACTGCCACACGCACCACCGCCGGGACGCTTAGCTTTGTAAGTACCTTGGGTAGAGTGGGTGACCACTGACCGGAGGTCCTATAAGAAGCCCAAGATTCTAGCAGACAAAGGTCTGGTGCTGATCCACTGCTCGCCGAAGGACGGAACGCTGGGTTGACCCAGGCAAGAGCCGATTCAGAAAGCGACCCCAACCAGTGAGGGGGGGGGCATTGTGAGCATCGACAGTAGCGGTTGCAATACCGCCTTTTCTGACATACCTTAGGTGTCAAGGTACTGTATGAACTCAAAATATTCATAATGAAAAAAACAAACCAAGAAAAAGTGGGCATGGCCAGCATTAGTGATCCACAACTTGGATCCAGAAATGACAAAGTCGTTTCCGTCTGCTTTGGCCGTAGTTTTCAAGGCAAAAGCATCTGATCCTGACCCACTCTCGGATAGACAAAATGAGCCGACCTGAAGAAAACTAATAAATAAACCTATCAAAGAAGTATGCATAACCCTATTTTCTGATGTATAGGGCGCACCTTGGCCAAGCACGCTGCAAAAATTTTTACACGCTTTCTCTCTGCGTATTTTTTTTTCTCGAACACGTATGGTCCAGACGTCTAGCAGGAAAGAATACAGCGCCCCTGAGCGGGCGCTGCCTGGCGCTTTCTCTGAGGAAGGTACTTTTGTAGTTTTGTAGCCTATCAAGTGACAACGTACCGACACGGACGCCCACTGCACCTGCCCACAAACGTCCGAGATGCGGGTGCTCATATCGCTTCATCTGCGAAGTACTATATGAAGCGAAGGGATTGATATGAATTGGGATGTAAGAGTACACACATGCAGCAGTATCTACCGCAGCGGTTATTGGCCGACGCCAGCGGGAAACTCGTCCGAAATTGTATGCTGAATCGAGTAGAACAACGGCTTTTTTCCGCAAGTTCCTGACCGTTTCACTTCGCTTTTTCGCCATTTTCCCCACTATATAGCATCCCTGCTACCATTTCAGATCGAGTGCCGAATTATCGTACCCCTATGCCTACAAGCAAAAAAGTATTTGAAATAGGGCACATTGTACGCTGGTGATCCTTACCGAGGCCTGCACACCGGTCGCTGGAGGTGGGAGGTCGTATATGTCTTCGAGAATAAACTTTTAGTTGTTCCATCTCGCTTTTTCTGCTTCACTGGCACCATTCAACTCCTCCCATACCGCTAATGACGGTTTGTGGGTTTGTGGGAGGCGGGGGGGGGAAGTGAGTTCCTGAAAAGAAGCTACGGACACGAGATGGGAAACTTAATAAAGCTCAGGTAGATGGTAGGTAAGACTGGGAACGGGAAGGGGAAGGAGGGGGAGGGTCGTACCAGAGGAGGAAACCTTGAGAGGGGACGGGAAATATTTGCAAACTTCTCCCCAGGTCTTGTCCTGATTGGACGCCATTGGGAAGGTAAATCATTGCAGAAATATGCTAAAAATCAACTGCTGTGTTTAAGAATTCCGCGCCCGTTGCGCCGCTGCGTGCGTCCCTGCGGATATGCCGACAAGTGCGCCTTATACACCAGAAAGTAGAGTAGGTGACTGATCCAGTAATTATTGAAACAATGTGAATTAAAAAAAAACGACTGCCGGAACAGCCAGATATCAATAAAGTTCAACCTTACCCACTCGGTGGAGATTTTTGGAAGATATTTCTGTTTCTGTTCTTCGGTTCCAAGTTGCATTATCAAAGGGGCCACGAGTGTATTTTGCACATCAACGAATACCGATACTGACGGATCGATCTATAAAAAGGTATTGAAGTAAACAGTAATGGGTGAGAATGCAAATAGTAGGGCGCTGTTCAGCTTGGGAGGGGCATTCTGCACTTTCGCTAGATCCCTCTGCTGGTCATGTTAATTAACAGATTACACTTGAAGACTTGGTGAGACATGCGAAGTCCTGTGAAGCTGTGAAAAAGTGTCAGTGAGCCTTTTTGGTCATAGGAGTTCACAGATCTTCATAAGGTGGCCTGAACTAGCTACGCTAAGTGTCATTGGGTGCGCCCACCAAACCGAACTGCGCCAAGAAAAGTCCTCCAGCAAAATCTTCTGAACAACAAAAACAACAAATGATTGAAACGACACCTTGGCAAGTTCTTCTATGATGAGTATTCGCATCGAAGAATGAAGATCCTGGGCCGCCATATTTTTCAGGAATCTCAGCTCCCATAAACTGAAAACGTGGTTATGATTAATTCGCCTTCATTGTCGTTAATTTTCCATATCATTTGAAAATATCCACTGACTCCAGAATCATTTCAGTTCAACGTCTAGCTATCTACTGTGCCGGACTAGGAGTGCAGACGAGTGGAAGTAGCGCTTTTCAGGAAGGTTCGCTCCAAGGGAGTTTAGCGTTGTGTCAATGAACGGACGCAACTAGTAGCACGCCGGTATCAGAGCAAATGCCTATGAGCGCGAAATGGGAACAGCTTGTGCGGGAGACCAAAAATGAGGGGAGCTTGTTGGGAAACAGATGCCACGTCAATACCTTTGCAACCAGCGACAACTCTACGCGAGGACTTGACCGTGCCAGTTATATGGTAGTGGTGGAACGATCTACCAAATCACTTCGGCAAAAGGAGGCCAGAAGACACATGCCGCGATTACCTGAAGGGTGGGTTCTGCTGGCGTCAAGGACAGCAGTTCCGCAGCCAGCAGCCGCTCAGGGGCGGAGAGAGAGGGAGAGAATCTTTGTCACTGGAAAGGTATACAAGGACGTTGGGGGCTTGCAATAGCCAGAAGCCCGCCCACTTCCGAAGATCGATGCACATGAATGTACAACTGTATGCGATCGACATCCTTCTTACTTTGGTGGGATTATTGTGTGCCAAGGAGGGCTCGGTGTAACTGCGCATTACCGGTCTAAGTTTTCGACAAGATCGTTGAACTCGGAGGCCTTAACGTGGCTCAGGAGTCATAATTTGCCCTCTAGACCGTCAAAGTTCCTCATTTACGACGAAGCTTCGAAGAACAATGAAGAACAACTTTCCAGCAATTGAACCTTCTTTCGCTCGTGTCTTCGTAGATGTGGCGCTAGGTTGGTCTGTCACTGAGCGTCTCTTCATTGGAATTCATCACGTCCTCTTTGAATGCTGGAAATCAGCTGAGGACCTTATTCTGGACGGGTTCAACGGTTTCATTCACATTTTCACAAGTTAAAGGATAAGGGTAAAAAATAGTGATTGTTTAATATGTTTTTATATGTTGTAATTTTTTATTTTCTTAAAATTTTAATTTTGTGTTGATATCGATTATTATCTTTCTACTTCTATTTATTTTTTGAGTTGTTTGTAGAGTTTTATTTCGGAAATGGATTATTATGCTTTGAACTATGATTGAATGCCTTCATAAAAAATCTTTTTTTTGCTAGGCGGTTACAGGTCAAAAGGTAGCTAGTTCCCGTTTCGCACGTGCCCTTAGACGGGAATTGAACAAATTTCTGTATTCCTCCTCCGTGCTCATCTTCGCCGTTGATCAATTCCTTTTTGGGATGCGGTACGCATTCTACTTTGAACAACATTCCCATGATGTCGCGGAATAAGTATCTATTAACAACACAAGTTACTTCTTTCCACAAAGCTTCTTCCGCTTTAAAACCGTTTGTGGAGCGCGGAAGAACGCGGCAAAACCCATGAAGCGGTAGCCTCGGAATTTCGCTGCAAATCGTAGGCACTACAAGAACTGATCTTTTCATCGAAAGCGGTGGAGATTGTGCTAAACTGGCATCACTCTGTAAGGCATTATCACAGTCTCAACCTACCTAGGGCCAGAAAAAGACATGAAGCGTGCTCCATGATAAACGTATGGCTCGTTAGTGGCATGAACGACAAAAACGACATACCCCGTTCTCAAAGACTCCCGTAATGACCGATTGATGCATTTGCGATTTCTCGTCCATTTCACGTACCAATGGCTTAACCACATTGTTCGAGAACCTTTTCACTGAAAATAATGAATTTAGAAGATGTGAGAACAACGACGAAATATTTCGTCACTCAGCAAAGCATTGTATGGCGCATCTCAGAAGGAAGTGCCATCCGAGGATATAAATGAGCGACGAATTCAGCGAGTGAGTTGCTTTACTCGTCCCCCCCAACCGAGCGTTCTACGTGCGCAAGCTAATGAATGGAAAAGACTCTAGGACTTCCTGCACGGTTCAGCTATCGGGATGGAAGCGCGGACTTCGGTACGACTCACGCTGAAGAATTCCATTTGTATTTTTTTCTCCACGAATGGCCCGCTTTTCATCTACAAACTACCCTACACGAGCGAACGATGGAGGAGCGGCATAGCGCACATGAAGCGGGAAAAATCGCGAAAAATTAATAACCAGAGAGCTTTCTCGGGAAAATCCTTGGAAGGCACGGTCCGCGATAAGGAGCGTAGGTAGTGGTGTCGAAATGTGGAACAGAAGTTGTCAAAAGACTCTTCGTAAAGAGAAAATGCCAAAGAACGTTGGCTACGCCTTTTAAGGTCAGTCAGCTCAAAACAACTGTACGGGTCAATGGCGCCCGATCAGGCCTGCTGTTGGTGAATCAGTCCAGGTTGGCTGATTCTTTCAATGAACCCTGTGATCCCATAAGAAGAGACCAACATCATCATTTATAAGGTACCTGCGGTTGACCTAGTTGTGTTCTAATGCGAAAAAGGCATTTTGAAGGAAAAGTCTGGAGTTACATTGAACAAGGAAGTGCCACCGGAGCGACTTTGGCGCCTCCCTCACTCTATTTTCTTCCTCCTGTTATCTTGTAACTTTCCGTGACAAAACTGGCATAACGTTGTCCACTGTGGACAACACTACTATTCCTACACAACTTTTTGCATCATCAGGGATCGTTCCTCAAAGGCTAGAGAGCATCCCAACCGACAAAGTACGACCCCCCTAGCAGTGGCCAAGTACTGTTCTTGATGAGATTTTCCCAAGAATGCTCTACCTGTGCTCCGAGACATGCCGCTGTAACGCGCAAGAAGGCTGTCAGATAACTGTCTTGCGTACTACAACACAAATCTTTCTTAGTCATCGAATATACCCACGTTAGAATCTTGATGGTTCCCATTAAGAAAAATGTAACCTCAGGACACGGCCTTACAGAGCGTGATTGCGTTGTGTACGTAATTCCTGGAGCGTCGATAGGGCGATTTCCATGCTCTTGCGAGGAACTGGTGCCCTAGAAGCCGTGCTGATCTGGATGCTTTCTCTCTATGATAAACTCGTCCAAGGCGACGCCCCCTCCCCTGTTAGGGGTTCTGTGCTCAGGGTGTTTTCAAATTTGTTTTCGCTTCTTTCTCTAAAGATGAGTTTTCGATGGGCTACTGGTGACTGAGCACGTGCTACCTGTTACATTTGGTCGCGGCAATCGTCTTTGAAGGCAGAGTTGCTCATGGGCTCAAATATGGCTTTGGCGACCATTGCTTGCAGCAGTACCATCCCCATTTTCCGGTCTTATAGAAAAAAAATTTCGAACTGCCCCTGGAAATGCGAACATCCCTCCTCTTCTCTTTTCCCCCATTGCTCTTCGCGAAACAATCAAATAAGTCATGCCAGACGCAAAAGGTTAACAACATTTGGTCATAACCGGTTTCCATTTTCTTCACGGGAGCACTTTGGTGTTTTTTTTTCCGTCTGCGTGATAGAAAGGTCTCAAGGTGATAAGAAGGTCACCTCAAGGACCACTCCTTCAGTCCTGAAGTATTATATACACGGTTTTCTTGCCGTTATACTATGCGCTATCTATTCTCTTTTACATGAGAGAACTGATAAATACTAGTTGACCTCTTCTTCAGTCCAAATCTCAATTACTTTTCGGCTGCACTTGAGTGATATCCACATCTTAGATGAAGGTATCTCTCCACTGTTCCTTGAACGACATTTAAAGACTGGATGTTGTTCGCGGAACAGTTGCTTCAGAGCACATGAAACTCAGTTTGCGATGGAAAGTTACACAGTAGTTAGAGACGGACGATTCTAAGTTTCAGGCATGTTCTTCCGTTGGGGCGGGGAGGGGATCTATCGCATAATGAACCTTCTTTAAATTCTTCATTCTGTTCCCCGTGTTCCCTATCAACCAGCTTAGCTACCATCTCCCTACCACTTTTTCGAAGTTTTTCCTTCGAACAGTGAGTTGTAAACAGGCGCATCCCCTTATTTTGGGGGCACGGGTCGTACGGACTCGACCAAAATTACCGATACCAATGTAGTGCCATGTTTCAACTCCACGGTTCGAAGGAAAAACTTCGAAAAAGTGTAGGGAGCAACTGGCCGACCTCTGTGCCTCCTCATCGAAGGCTCGCGTGAGCGGGGGGAGTAAGGGAGGGGCAAAATGCTTATGTGGAAGTGGGGTGCGGGAATAGATCCGGAAACAATAGAAAAAACTCGCGAGCAGAATACGAACAGCCCCCCCCCTTCTAACAGTTTTAGTTTTTCGCCAACTTTCCTGCCCCCCGCACTTTTTAATTTCCCGAAATTTTTGCGTGAGTCGAGGGTGTGGCCGCGTATATACGATAACCAGGAAATCACTAAAGAAGACCAACTACTCCCACCACTCCCAGAAAACAACGACGCCCGCCCCACAATAGTTGACAGTAAGACGTCCGCCCCCTTCACCTCCCATTAACGACGCCGTGAAACGGGAAAATCATACCATCAAAATAACTTTCTCTCAGTCTTGAATAAAGACCCCCCTTTCGTGGCGGACCCAAATACGACCCTTCTGGGGATTACCCAACAACCATGTGCCCTGTTGGAGAGGCAGGGGTGGATTCATAGAGCACGTGAAACAGGAAAAACCCAGAATTGTCAATAACCGAAAGCATTTTTCACAAAGCATACCGTCAGACCACGCGTTGAGCAGGAGATGTGAACATCTTCATTTTCCTCCAAATAATCTGATTTCAACCATAGGGACTTGGGGAGGAGTTGTTAGGAAGTTTTGTAGCTGGGTTCGCTCCACTACGGGCCGTTGAAGTTAGCAAATTGTCTTTCACTGAACTCTCTCCGCACGCTATGGAAGTTGTGAATCAATAGAGAAATTATGAGTGGGCCAGGCCCATCCGAATGTGTTGGCGGAAACAACCAGCAAAATAAAGAATTTTCAAAAACAGCAGCAATGTTTGTATTGCCTTCTCAGTCAGCTGCAAAAGTTTGGAAAGCGAATCTACACTCAGTGCGTTGTAAATTACCCTTTCTGGGTATGAAGTAACCCTTGTGTAGGGCGCACCATCACCTAGACGGCCGCGAATTTCTTTTCTGCTTCCCTCTAGAGTACAAGAATTGTTCAGGAAACCAATCAAAATGTAAAAATTCACAAAAAAAGGCAAAAAAGCCGTTGCTATGCTAACCTTGTGGGAAACTTTTCGCCTCGCGCTGTCGCTACCGGCAAATAAAAGTGCTTTATAGCTAAGAAAATCAAGTACCTGTGTCTTTCAGATTCAGCTCATGCTCGCTCAGTTGCGTGACGGGAGGAGGTGGATGGCCTTCAACATCCTGGCGTGGATGTGATGATGCACCAGAGAGAAGACCCCGAACAGCACCCAAGCGAGCAACGACGCGTGATGACAGCATCCTGAAAATATAGAGGCTGCTATTGAGCTGGACGAGTGTTGTTGACAGGAGCGACATACAGAGAAATGCCATCCACGAAATATTCCCATATCGACAGAACAAGGCAGAATAATTATTTAACGGGTCTACCAGAATAAATAAGCTTCATTAGAAGCAAAAGGAGAGAAAGTCATGGCAGAGCTAGGCTTCTAACCACTGCTGATTGTAAAGTGTAACATTCACATCAATGCTAGTAACCAGAACTTCTGCAAAAAGGTTGCGTGGCGCTCTTCAGCAATCCAGTCCTCCATGACAGTTTCATTAGAAAAATAGGCACTATTCACCCTTACCTGTTTCAGATTTCTGAGTTCGAGTCAGGAATCGGTCTTCAGGGAGAGCTTGACCGTCCTCCTCCCCTTCCGCGAGTACGAATAACGATGATCAGAGAGAAGACCCCGAACAGCACGATCCGACATCGCCTGGCACAAAACAGCCTGGACCCAGGGCCCAAAGGTATCACAACACTAGGTGGGATCTTATTCCCTAAAGATAGTTTGACCCATGAACACGAATATCACATCTGCATGTCCCAAGGGAATCAAGGTTGGAGGAACGGAAGATGAACGTGACAGTGCAGCCTACTTCTGCTCGTCTGCACATTTCCTCGGGATAAAGATCCCCTCCTCTGCTGAGACTGATCTTGTTGAAGATAAAGATCCTTATTGGTGGTAGCCAAAAGGACGCTGCCTTGTCCACCGCGTCTCCTTGCCGGCCAT
This sequence comes from Cooperia oncophora, assembly GCA_036418165.1. Taxonomy (NCBI): domain Eukaryota; kingdom Metazoa; phylum Nematoda; class Chromadorea; order Rhabditida; family Trichostrongylidae; genus Cooperia; species Cooperia oncophora. The sequence continues at coordinate 997 of MU931998.1, read as the reverse complement.
AGCACACCATCTAAGAAATCGCCTGGAATCTTCCCTACACGGGATTGGAAACAGTCATGCGGTGGTGTAACCGGGGTGGGGCACCAGTAGCCTCGAGCCAAGCAACGGTGATTTTCGTGTACAGAGATGCTAACACCTTTGAAAGAATTTTTGGCGCTGTTCCCTTTGCTTTTATCGCTTCCATCGACCGTAGTAGATCCATCTAGACGCCTTCTCCTTGAGTTGACAGAGTTTCCATTACTGCTTAGACAACCTTTCAGAACTTCGCAAAAGGTTTCACAGGTTTACAGCCAATCAGTGGAGAAGTGAGACTTGAAAACCAGAACTAGTGAAGAAACGAAAGTGCAAAGTGCCCCCTCCCCGTCGGCAAACTGCGCTAGAATTTTTACCAAAATCTCCTTCAGAGAGAAAAGTCGGCAAAAATTTGGCCTGAATCGTGGGAGAATGGCTGGCAAAGGGTAAACAGTGCCAAAAATGTGACTGACAAGATTAAAGGACTATAATAGTGCTATGGAAGCAGGAAGCAAAAGAATGCACTGATAACAAAACACATTTTCCAATGTTCCCATGTGCACTGGGAGACCTACACGTCAGCAGGATTCCTATGTGCTCACTTTTTCCTTTCTTTACAAAAGAGAAAGGAAATAAAATAATTGGAATGGTACCGAAAAGGTCTTTAATTCAGACTGGCATCCGTACTAACCATAATGTCACGCACAGAAAACACAGTGTTACCTAAACTCTCATTATGTTGGAGCAGAACCAAACATTACATTAACACAAACCGCGTGACACACACATGGTCTGTCATACGCTTAACTCGCTGCACTTTTTCAGCGCCCACGTCATGTTCTAAAATTATCAGAACATATTTCTGGACACGGAGTACACAAATTTCATACGAAAGTGCAAAAAACAATGAAATTACTGAGTATCGATGTAAAAAAATAACAAAATGGTGCGGAGATTCTCGCAAATGTTCTCTGAGGTGATATCG
>MU931997.1:0-12074 GCA_036418165.1 Cooperia oncophora | reverse complement strand
ATAAATAAACACTTTGCTTTGGGAAATCGCTTCCTCAGATTTTGAAAGCAAGAGTGATCGGTGGTTACAAACATGTTCGACAGTAATGGTCCCGTCACAAATGGCCACCGATCTGGAAGCCATTCCAAGCCAGAAAGGTATCGGTTACAAACTCAGGAAAAGGACAAATTGAAACGAGTTGAGATCGACGTCCAAAAGAAGATAGCTTGAGCTTCAAGGAGAAAAGCTCCATCGCGTTGGCACGATGGCAAAGGGACCATAACCACACCACTCAAAAAAATTTTCGGGAATGGAAAAAACATTGACGTGACTAGTTGAACGAACAAGAAGTAGTCGAAGGCAGTTGGCACTGACACGATAAATCCCCAAGACGAGTAGGATTAATACGCCTGGCAGGACGGAATTCCGCGCCCCTGAGCAGGCGCTGCGTAGCGCCTTTCCCAAGGAAGGTACCCTATCAAGCTGTAACATACCGACTCAGACGCCCAAGTGCTCAATATCTTCATTACTAAGTAAAATGTGAAGGAATGAAGATTGACATAAATCGTCGCTGCTACTGCGTGGATAATACTGAGTATATGCACGTATCTACCGTAACGCATATGTGCAGCCGTACCTACCGGTAGCGGTTATTGGCAAGATGCCTACGGGAAACTCGTCCGAAATTGCTTTCGAGTCATTGAGAACGAAGGCTTTTCTTCGCAGGTTTTGACCGTTTCACTTCGTTTTTTCGCCATTTCCCACTATACAAAACCCTGCTAGCATTTTGGACCGTGTACAAATTATCGTGCCATGTGCCTTTTGAGACGAAGGGGTAGCTCAGCTTTCGTTTCGCACATGCCCTTAGGTGGAAGCCAAGCAAAAGCATAGTGCTCCCTCTCAGCGCATCGATCAACCCTTTCAGTTCTGTAGATTTATAGTTCTAGACGATTATACTTAAAAATGTACTGTGCTCCCAGTTGCGAGCATCGGTTTGCCGTGTAAGTCATTCCATGAAAAGATCAAAGGATGAAGTCTTCGCCGTTGATCAATCCCTTTGGGATGCGGCACGCATTCTACTTCCATTCAGAATCGTAGTGGCTTCATTGAATGCGATGCGGCCTGCACTATGAATTGCGGTACCAATCCGGTAGTTCACCCTTCATGGAGGATAGAAGGCTTGGTTGGCTTGGGTGGATGCCACAACACCACCTCCGCCCCAAGTTACTCCATAATTGCAAATGAATGCGTGAACAATTGGGTTGGAAGACAAGTGCACCGTGCTTCCCATGGAGAACCTGGTAATGAACCCAAGATTTCCTTGTGCTAGTGTGCCTCCAAACATTGATAGGAGGAACGGTTATTCAAACGGCCAACGTTTCTTTGACTTGGGGGCCAGAGTACGATCTGTTGAAGGAATCCGCTTCTGACTTACTTACATGCTGACTTGCCTCTTGTTCGAGTTTATTTCATTGAAGGCACTTGGCACGATAAATTCCCAAAAACGAGTGAGGTCAATACGCCTGACAGGACAGAATTCCGCTACCCTAAGCAGTCGCTGCGTAACGCCTTTTGCAGGGAAGGTACCCTTATAAGGGCCCTATCAAAACTACAACATACCACCCGAAGGCCCACCACGCCCGCCCGCCCACAAATGGACGACCGTACCTGATGCTCGTATTGCTTCATTTGCTAAGTAAAATATGAAGCGAAGGGATTGGTATGAAGCGGCTGCGGTGCTGCATGGATGTATGAGTACATATGTGCAGCCGTACCCACCGTAGCGGTTATTGGCAGGGTGCCTACGGGGAACTCGTCCGCAATTGCTTTCGAGAACGGAAGGCTTTTCTGCACAGTTTTTGACCGTTTCACTTCGTTTTTTCGCAATTTCTATCATACAGCGCCCTGCCAGCAGTTTAGGCCGAGTACCATATTATCGTGCCAAATGCCTTTAATCTACCAAGAGAAGAGAGGGCGCACCGAGTACTTGTTATCGCACGCCTGGTTCCGGGTTTAGAGTTCTTTCCCATCCGTGGCCACTATTCTTCCCTTATGTTTTCAACGCAAAGTACCGAACATAGTGACAGATCAGCCTGGCGCGTGACAAAAAACAGAAATACTATTGAGAACATCAGCCAAAACCCAGAACAACACATTAAAGCTTAAAGCAAGTGGCACAATAAATCCCCAAGAGGTGTAGGATTGATATGTCTAAAAGGACGGAAATCGGCGACCCTGAGCAGGCGCTTCGTGGCGTCTTTTCCAAGGAAAGTACCCTACAGCATCCTATCAAGCAACTTAACCGCACCCGCCCGCCCACAAATGGACGACTGTACCTGATGCTTGTATTACTTCATTTGCGATATAAAATATGAAGCGAAGGGATTGACATGAAGCGGCCGCGGTGCTGCATGGATATATGAGTATGTACATGCAGCCGTATCTACCGTAGCGGTTATTGGCACGATGCCAACGGGAAACTCGTCCGAAATCGCTCTCTGAGTCGAGTAGAATGGAGGCTTTTTTTTGCAGACTTTTGACCGTTTCACTTTGTTTTTTTTGTTCGCCATTTACCCAATATATAGCACTCCTGCTACCATTTTAGACCGAGTACCAAATTGTCGTGCCTTACGCCTTCGAAGCCCTACTGGAAGTGGAATGCGTGGCGCATTCAAAGGAGATTGATTGGAGCCTAGTTGTGGCTTTACTTCCTATTTCTGTTGGCTCTCAAGGAGTATTCAGAGTCATTGGCCGGCCAAACACCATCTACAGCATCAGAGTGCGCTCAGTGATGTCACACTCACATCACAGATCGCACAGACGTTGTGCATGCTGCTGCCGATCCGGGCCAATGTTGTGCGCTGCGCATGTGGCAGGGGGTGTGTTTGTGTGTCTCTCGATGTGCGAGTCCGACGTTCATCGTCGCCAGCCCTCTTGCCGTCTTTCGCGCTCTCTCGCAATGGCCGCCATATATTTTCCTCTCACTTCTCACGTGCCTAAACATGCATTGTTCGACAGCGATTCATCCTCTGTTGTTCCTCGTGCGGCTATTGCTTGCCAATTGACGCCTACTTACACTGACATCTACATTCTTCAGAGTGATTGGCTCATCTGCAACTATAGCACTCACAGTTTCCAGCACCTCTCTATGTTTTGGATCAAATACGCTTTCAAGTTCCTCAGTGATATCACCTGAAAGTTGGATGAGCGGCGCATCCCGGAAGGAATGGGACCATTAGTTTAACCCTAATCGCGAGCGTGGGCGGGAATTGTGACCTATTAGCGCTACCGTAATCTTCGATTCCTTGTAGTGAGTAGAGTGTAGGCAGGGCACGTCATCGTTGTGATGATCACGACGGGGGGGGGTCCCATTTGACCACGAGGGAGGGGAGGGGCGTATTGGTCTGAGAAAATTTTTTTGATAGTTGATTTCTCTTGTTTCACGGACGCTATAAAGGGGGGGGGTCGTATTTGGTCGTTGTTGGGAGAGGGACTGCCAAAGATCTATACAACTACTATTTCCGATAGTTGAAAATGAGTTGAATTCTGACGACCTCTACCCCCCCCCCTCTCCCCCTCCGCCCCGCTCGACAGCAAAGACACCAAAATTTGGCGAGAAAACAGAAATATTTTCCGGAAAAAAATGGAAGAGTGGTAGGAAGTTGGGAGAATCCGAGGAGGTGGTAGCTAAGTAATGGAGAAGAGGAAGGGCGGTTCGTATTTGAGGATGGAATTGGGGGTGTGTTTTTCTGAAATTGATCACCAACGCGATGGCGTGCCCGAGTGTAAGGGCAAACATGAGCTAACAAATGTCGAGCCGTAACCACCCCCCCTGACCTTGCTGAACTTGAGGTAAATAAAAGCTAGTTGTCTAGAAACTCATCAGTTGCCCAATTCATCTCCTTCTCATGTTTGCCCTAAGACTCCAAAAATATTCAGCCAATCATATATACGCTGGCTAATCAAAATGTCTAAGAGTAGAAATCACCGCATTAATTTCGGGGCAGCGCTGCAAACTCTTGTGTGATGAAGCACCAAGATGGTACAAGGTCGAATTTTTGCTAACCATTTTTGTAATTTCTTGATGTCAGGACGGCAGGTGCGGAGGATAGAATCTGGACCTCCAGTGTAAGGTTTTCACCTTTGTCAAGAGAGGGAAGGCCCGAGCCGTAGTGAGACAAAAACCTCTGCGCAGACAGAGTCTTCGCTTTGCTCATCTCTCGAAGTTCTTATTCTGGCGACAAAATAGCCTGGTTTATGTTTGACCTTACCATTTCCAAAGCTTCTAGCTGAACCGCACTTTCAATGCTTTGGGCATTGCGTCCTAGGACCTAACTTGGCGAGGTTCTGCGGCGAGCAAGATTGCATAACTTTTTTTAGTTAACCATGCATTGGCCAATGATTTACTCAACAGCGCGGGCGTTATTACATCACATTTTCCATTACTTTCGCCTTCAGATCACTGCGATGAATTGCATCTAAAAATAGGATTCCAGCTGGAGCAATCGCTGATCGTGGGCGCCTGTGAAGCTGATTCAGTCAACGATAGGTGCTTTAAGTTACCGGATTGATAACTTACTAAAATATCATATGTTGTCTCCGTGATCTTCCTATGCCCATCTGTTGACGCAATTTCTGACAGCAGCTCCACAAAACTTCGTCCAGCTGCTGCTGAAATCTATTCTGATGCCTTCAACAGTAAGGATCCGAAAACAGATTCAAGCTATTCACGCCTCCACACGCGACTTGACTGCCGACCCCCACTTGACCGCGACGGGCACGCTCCGTCGCATCTGTAGCGGGGCGCACTCAGAGCGGAAGGTGCTTAAGTCAACAAAATTCAAAGTCCTGGTTCCTACATTCATCTAGATCAGAAACAGCCTTCAGCACATGCCTTAAAATTCTTCCGCGTAGGCGTTTTTTCGAATATATGCTTCGAACAGCCGTTTAGACCAAATTATCAATGTTTCGTACGAGCACACGCCTATATAAAATACTGCTCAGCGCCGATTTACGTCAGTGTGTCTCCTCCATTTGGTCGCCTGATTCTTGCTCTCCCTAGACCCTACTTTTCCTCGCTCTGGGGTACACTGCAAGCCGCATTGTCGAATTTTGGCATTATCATCCATGTTCACTTTCGATGCTTGCCCGCCCCCACATGGTAGCTGAAGCTTATTGCTTAGCTTAGCACAGGCCATGTATGCTCCGTACATCTTTGTACAGCCCTACTCATCCCACATCTTACGGGACTTTCCAAGTTCCATGGAATACCGAATTTTTTGAACAGGACAGACAGACAAACAAACAAATTCAAACAACAAAAAAACAAAACAAACCGAGCGCGATGATATATGTACAGTTCCTTGATTCCTTGCAAATGATTAGAGCCGTTGTAAAAGTGGGTGATGAGCGTGCGTAGACAGCCAGAGCAGCCCTTCTCGTTGGTTGTTACGGGCGTCATTGGTGGAAAAGGCCGCTGAGTGCGCGCCAGTCCAGACACACAAACTGACATTCGCAAGGATTATGGCTGTACATATATGAACTAAGATATTCGATCAGGCCCCGAGCCGCTCTTTTCATTTGTTTGAAAGGAGAAGGCCAAGCACATGGCTCGGTGGCTAACGAGATTGGCTGGATGGGAGGACAGGGTAGCCATCGTTGTTATAAATCACAACAGGGGGGGGGGTGTATGTCATCTCGCACGGAGAGGGAGTGTCGTAAGGCGCAGGTGCCATTTTCTGAAATGATGCAGCGACCCAAATGTCGTTCAGCTTCAATGATGAAAGACTTATCCATGTGAAGAACCTCTGAAAGACCCACACAAGACAGAAGCAACCTGCCAGCGCAGAAGTGGGGAACGGGCGATGACAGGAAATACGATGGCCGGCCCAAACGACGTCATGAATTAATAAACAGTGAACATACAACTTCCCGATTCGATTCGGCAGGGGCACATCTGCTTGCGATGGAGGCAGGCCCTACCTAGGAGCTGCCATCTTGCCGTATACCTCTGCGTGAAAGTGCTATACCATGCCACAGTACAGAGGTGATGGCCAGTGAACTATTTTCCTGATGTGGCTTGGCAAAAACATGTGTCTTTACGAATCATACGCCAAAGTCTCTAAGCCAACTGGAGGTTTTATGGCTTTAAAAGACGTTTGATTTTTGCGTGTCGTGGGGCAGTGGTCACACTGGGATCACAACGGAGAATTTTTTTCGAATAGCAGGCGTAGGGATAGAATAAAAGTCTTGCTGAAAAGTAGAAACCATTAAATTCCGTCACTGCTTTTTGTTTCCCAAGATGGCCTTGCAATGATATGGTTTGATGTGCAGTTCAGAAGTGTGAGGACTTGTTAATGACCACACAAAGATCACGACGATCACAGCGGAGATATTCCCATGAAAAGAGGTTTTTTAAAATCGCTTGATGTTCGAGTATAAGGTCAACGTTAGTGTCCCGAGTCCTGCTCCCCTCTTTAAAAACTCCACTTTCAAAGAACTTATGGATGTTCAAACGAAGGTACTTCCGATGTGCTTGGCTTGAAACTGCATCTGAACCGTGAAATAGCCGCCTCCAGTAATGCACATCAACAGAGCGGTGCTCACCTTTGAATGACCGCGAACAATTAATATTCAAGTGCTGGCACTCGTATTTTCCCGCATTTTCATTCTTTCCTGGTGCCTCGTAACGCTCGTTTCTAATTCTTTACTTTTGCTAATTTATTTATGAGTTTACTATGGATTCCATTGTTATCGTGTTTTTCATATTACCCAGTCGGATCGCCCGCCTTCGGCGGGCGATCCTCCTTATGCGTGTGAAGTGGGTCCCCGGCCATCCAAACTGAGGGCCAGTCGGATCGCCCGCCTTCGGCGGCGATCCTCCTTATGCGTGTGAAGTGGGTCCCCGGCCATCCAAACTGAGGGCCAGTCGGATCGCCCGCCTTCGGCGGGCGATCCTCCTTATGCGTGTGAAGTGGGTCCCCGGCCATCCAAACTGAGGGCCAGTCGGATCGCCCGCTTTCGCTACAGAAAAATTTTTTTTCGCAATTCCAGAACATTACCGTTTCACACTTGGTATATACCCCCCCTAGTGGACGGTTGTGAAATTTTCGTAAAGGGGAGGGGTGGAATGCCGGTAGTGGATGAACTGAAGTGGAAGTGTGTGTGTGTTTGAGTTGTTGTAGAATGAATAGCAGGTAATTAAACAAATAAATAAATGCCGCCGACTCGGCGCGCATCTCTTTCGCTGGGGTGTGTCTTCACTTATGTTACCCCCCCCCCTCGCCCCCCCCACCTCTCCATAGAATGCAGCCCACTCGAATCTGTAACAAAATTCGAGTCGATCACAGAGCTGGTTCATCCAAACACTGCTCGCAAAAATCGATCGAATCAACCTCGACCCACTTCTTACTCCACGTTTTCGCTGCTCGGGTAGTTCCGGGTTTGAACTTCGAAATTTTTACTTGGTCCCCGCCTACCCAGACAAACGCCCGCCGACTGCAATCTGCCGGGCTCTTTCCAACGCCCAGTTCGGGTGTGTCTCCTTCTGTTTATCTACCTGCCCACTTTTTACTCGAGTCCGTTTTCCCGCTGCCGAGCAGTTCCGGGTCTGAATTTTGAAGATTTGCGTTAGGCCCCGCCCGCCCGAACAAACGCCCCGCTCACTTCGGGTATGCCCCCACGCCCATTGTGGGTGTAGTCTAACGTGGTGCATAGAGAATGATTTTGTCCCGGGTCCCCGTATCTTCCGAAGGAATTTACGAATTTTTGTCGTTGGCATTACTCACTTCGGTGCACGCCCCGTTTATTGTGTGCGAGGCTTGGTTTGTGACTTTCAACATGCCCTCACGCCCCATCCCAAAGAGTTGACGGCGTTTAAGTGTTTTGTTGACAACGTTTCAACAGACACCGCTCAGCTATACATAGGCCCCGCCCATTGTGGGCGGAGCCTATTCTCCTATTGGTCCGTCCGTTCGGGCGAACACGCAAGCGTACAAACACACACACAAACACACAACTTCTGCCGTTTCATAGTTATAGACGACGATCCTTGATTAACGTCGCGTCTTTTTTTCGTTATGTTCACAGATCTTTCCATTTTTCGCGTGTTGATTGCGCCGCTGCCGCTGGTCCGCCGCTACCAGTTTAGCAGCGGACAAAGGGGGTGGGGGTCGTGGCGAGACCATTTTTAGAGCGGGAAGTCGTATTTAGCAGAACCTTATCACAAAGCGATGGCGTGCCCTGCCACGGAGTGCCATGTGGTCGAGGAGATTGCAGAGAAAAAACAGATATTTACGCGGGCAATAGGCGATGGAATCTCAAGTGCGTTAGGACGATGGAGTTTTGGACGAAATGAAGGAGCGCAGAAAATAGTAGCTGCTCTCAAACCACTGAAAAGTGCTAAAAATCCGCTAGGCTAGCGAAACGACGCGTTTAAACGACAGGGCTCACGTCGTTGTTGACCGAGTTATGTTAGCGAGAGTGAAAAGGCTGCGAATGTTCTAGGTCACAGCAGCTCAACAATGTCAGCAGGGTATGTGACAACGAGAATTGCTAATTCACCGCGCTGCTGGGTCTCTCGTGCGAGTCATACGTCTGCAATATCGATGGTTCCAGGTTGTAGATGGCGACAACATGCAATTATGGACCGAAAACAGTAATGACTGTCCACGATGACGTTTACATGAAGTCCGGTGCTCCATTCGACAGGTTAAAACGAGTTATGAAAACGCCGCGCCCATCGCCGCGCGTAGCGGTGCGGCAATTTACGATCCTCTTTACCGTCTCCCGTCATGCAGAGGTGACAGCGCGGCGAAAAACAGAAAGCCAGCACAATTCAAAGGGAGAGGCTTGAAGGTCCGTAGACCGATGAGCAGATGAGGCATCGCTTGCAGGATCCCCTCCCCTCTACCCACCTCCCCCTCTCCCCCCCCCGTCGCAAATACCTTAGCGGCTCCTGTGAGCTTCAGATTTCACTTGCCAATTGTCATGATTTTTATCTTCATTCTATATTGACAATTTTGTTTTATTCCCTTAAGTGTCTCTGGGTGTTCAACTAAAAGTCGAGTGCATGGCGCATTCCCTAGGTATTGACCAGATAGCAATACTTTCCCTCGTGTACAGTTCGAGAACATAACTTCCCTGAATGACATGTTCTCACCTGTACCAAATGCGTCAATACGACGTGTTAACAGGTTTAACTGGTTAGTCGATTGTCCGAAACACGCTGAAACAAGTGAGCAGGTAAGAACAAGTTATCTAACCCATCATGGTTTCATCGGATGAAATAGACTGCCCCTGTACACTGATCGTCTACTCTTTCATTGGCATGCCGTTCTTAGAGTCATCACCCCCCCCGCGCCCTCCACAATTCTCCGCATACTTCTTTGTCTAGACCGTGTTCACATCGATTTTGTCATTTTTGAGATTCATCTGTACATGTGCAATTCACGGCAGCTCTTAATTTCTAGATGAATAATATTCTGTTTCAGGACAAGTATTTATAATGAGTGGTGGGCCACTAAGTTAGAAGTCCTTCAGTTTTGTAGCGTCATATGGTAGCTAGCTCAGGTCAATTACATTTTTCGGATAAGTTTGTAGAGTTGGAAAATAGTGGACGAAGCGCAGGGCGTGATTGAAGAATTTTTGACAGGAGGGCCGTGTTTGGCTTGCTGACCAGGCTCTGCACCAATATGATCATTGAAAAGTTGCGAAGTCACATGTTCAAGTTAAAGAGAGTCGTATTTGAAGCGTAGGGGTGGTGCTGAATGACCAATTAATTTCATTGCCATGACGTGCCCTGAGTGGGCGAGAGGGACCACGCCCATTTCCTGCTCGACTGCTCTCCCTGGGACTGAAGTTATAGGAGGAGTCACTGAGGACACTGAATAGTGGAGCCGTACTTCCCAGTAGCGGCGGGGTGCGCAAGATACAGGCCGCGCGGCAGGGCAGAGCGCCGTACGTCCTTCGCGCACCGGGACCCAACTTAGCGGTGCTGCAGCGCCTTGAGTCTCTCTGCGTCTCTCAAGTCGACTAACTCTCGCTTTGCCCATGTATGTCTAGTGTCTAGCCAGGAAATGCCGTTTTGTGTGGCGGATGCCGCGGCTGGAATTCATGCTTCCACAGGCCCAGGCGTTCAGCTTCGCCGACGGCGGCCGCTTCGGCCGCGCATTCGGGCGATCGGATTCGCGTCGCCCAGTGGTAGCGGCCGGTTACTTGCACGACTTCGCCATCGCGCTCCAATGCAATCAGTGGACCGGCGTGTAATTTACAGCTACTTTCGTTTACTTTTTGCTTCTTTCTCTTCCCGCTTGTTTCTTCCTCCTCCTAGCACTCTTATTTCTAATCTGTTTCTAATGTTTGTCAGTTATTATGCATTTTACCCTTGACATAGTGAAATTTTTCAGATGCATTGAAATTTTTGGATGGGCGGCGCCGTGCTGCCGCACAACTTTTCTGTTGTTTTTCGGAGGTGGCTTTTTCAGGCGTTCCCTGCAGTTTTGGTTATCTTTTGATTCTCATCAATCATATTGTGTTTAGCTTTGTCGGTAGTTCAGCAGATCAGTAGAAACCTTCACCTGTATGGTAAGTAGTTTCTCTTTGCTCCCATATTTTCTAATTGTGTAGAAATTGTAAAGAGAACATAGTAAACTTAAACATAACCAGGACACTACACAATTAGAAAATAGGAACAAAGAGAAACTAATTGCCGTGCAGGTGAAGGTTTGAACTGCCGACTGGTACCAAAACTGCAGGGAAAAACCCACATCGAAAACAAGAAAAGTTGCGCGCAGAACGGCCGTCCATCCAAAAAATTTCAATGATCTGAAAAAATTCCACTATTTCAAGGGTAAAAAGCATAATAACTGACAAACATTAGAAACAGATTAGAAATAATAGTGCCAGGAGTAGGAAGAAACAAGCGAGAAGCAAGCGGGAAGAGAAATAAGCAAAAAGTAACCGAAAATGGCTGTAAGTCTGTAAATTAGCATCCGTCCAGTTGATTTTTGCATTAGAGCGCGATCGAATCAGTCGCGCCACAGAACCGGCCGCTACCACTAGCGACACGATCGCGAAGTCTGAACGCTGTCACACCCGTCTCTGAGCGAGCACCTTCTTGACGAGAGGGCGCAGACGAACGGAGAGCTGGGTCGGGTATACTCGCTGCCGACTCCTATACCATACATCTTGCCGAGAATCCTCACCCACGTAATGCCGTGTGATAAAGTCAACCGCTCGTGGCCTGTTCGCGACGTTGTCTGGCAATGTCGCCAGACAACTTTTTGATCCAATATCTCTATTTCTCAGAGGAACTTTGTGATATTGCAGTGTTTACATTGGGCCCAATCGGCGCAGAAAGCGTGTTTGATGATTGATGAGGTAAAGTGCAGCCAATTACGATGGACTTTCTGCACGAAAACAACGTCTACTTCGGAAATCTTCCTAATCTGTCTCAAATGAGCAAATATTCTATTTCACAAGAGTGTAGAGCGATTCCGTGTCCGAGCCTTTGCTCTGCTGTGAGCGCTGGGAATGCCTAACATGTCGTAGCAGATGAGGTAGCCAGCAGCTTCGAAGCCGTGATGGGTAATAGAAGCAACTACCCTTGATAAGTTCTGCTTATTGTAAAAATTGGAGTAACTAAAGCGAAAGGTTTCACAGAGATGTTGAACGTAGTGTATGACGTTCGGCTTCCAATGAAACATGAGATCTCTTTTACCTGTTTTTGACACAGTACTTCTTTACTACACTAGCGAGCGTGATAGAAAATAACCTTAAAGCGTTAGTGGGCGGGAAAACTGGAGAGGCGTCAGAAATGCCACGGTAGCCCATTTTTTCCTCACTATGAAGCCGCGAACGTGGCACAATCTTAAAGGCACATTCCGCGATAAAATAAGGCTATGACCTCTCAAATGTGTCGGACGATCCGGAAGGCGATTTTTGAGGCTGCGCTACTTTCAAAATGTGAAAAACGGCAAGAACTCCGCTAGAAGCTGACTAATTAGGCCCATGGACACCCCTTAGGCCCATGCCGACCCTCACCGGCTGCTAGCTACTAGCTAGTAGCCACTATGTTATCTTTCTCTATAACATTT
>MU931996.1:0-17278 GCA_036418165.1 Cooperia oncophora | reverse complement strand
TCCTTGATCTTGCCTAGATACACCAGTAAGACAAAAGCACTGAGGATCCTGGCATACGCCATTCGATTCCTCAAAGGCATCACTTTCGCTCTAAGGAGCCCACTTCGCGACAAACTACGAAAAGAATTGTCTTGTATCAAAGAACCTAATCAAGGACATCACCTCACAGTATCTGACATCCGAGAAGCTCATAACGTGTTGGTCAGAAATCACCAAGCAGTTCATCTATCTTCACACTACAAAAAAGAACTTTCCAAGACACTCAATATAAAAGAAGACAGGAAAAACCTCTTGCGAGCATATGGACGATTGAACAAATCCGACTTGAGCAGCATGGCAAAAAATCCAATTTTAATCGCGCCCCACACCGAGTTCAGTCGACTTATTGTGCTCGAAGCACATGGAAAGTATCACAACAGTGTTGGACACACAATGGCAGAGGTACGTCAACAATACTGGATACCACGGCTCCGCGAACAAGTGAAGAAATGTATTCGAAGCTGCATATCTTGCCAAAAAATGAATAATCTACCGTATAAGTATCCAGAAATGACGGATCTCCCTGAATACCGAGTAAGAAAGTCCCGGCCTTTCCAGAATATAGGGCTGGACTATTTTGGTCCACTTACAATCCGTAACGAATCACAAGAGCTCAGAGAGGCTTACGGGTGCATATTCACTTGCTGCGTTACCCGACTTATACATCTTGAAGTCGTGTCAGATGGAACTACGGAAAACTTTCTAAATGCATTCCGTCGATTCGTGGCTCGTCGAGGAAAACCACGTACAGTTACCTGTGATAATGCGCCAACATTCTTGCTGGGAAGCCAAATCATAAACGACTCAATCAGCAAATCTGCAGCTACCACTACAAACGATAGCGAGTTATCCAGCATCATGAGCAGTCAGTTGATTGAATGGAAGCATATAACACCCTACTCACCATGGAAAGGAGGTTTTTATGAACGCCTCATCAAAACGGTGAAACAATCCTTAACCAAAGCAACAGGAAGACGCATTCTAACAATGGAGCAGCTATGCACATTCCTGATCGAAATCGAGGGATGCTTAAATAGCAGACCCCTCACCTATCAAGAAAGTGAAATCAGCGACGACATAGTGCCTTTGCGCCCCATCGACTTTATACAACAAGAGATGAATGTTACACTTCCGATGGGATTCACCGACGAGGATCAAGCAGATCCAAGTTATCTTACCAGCTTCCGAAGCATTACGCCTAGAGACGAGAATGCAAGCACAGAAAGCATTGAAATCATCACATGATTTAACAGAACGCTTTTGGGAGCTATGGAAAAACCAATACCTAACAGCTCTTCGCGAACAGCACCGAAGAACCATCAATAGTAAAAGAGGAAACGCAAAGGATATTCGAGAAGGTGAAATTGTTCTTCTGTGTGAAGCACACCAAAAAAGAAACACATGGAAACTAGCTCGCATCGACAAGGTGATTCCAAGTAGCGATGGAGCCGTTAGGGAGGTGGAAGTATATTGCAACAGAAAGACTCTCCGACGCCCTGTAAACCAAATTATTCCCCTGGAGATCCCAGAAAGCAGTGAGAAAACTCGGGAAGAAAAATCAACAAAAGAGCATCAAAAAACACCACAAAACCCTAATTTGCACTATAACCTACGCTCGAAAAGATCAACAGACAGAGCAAAAGAAAGCCAAGAAAGCCAACCAATTCAAACCGATGTGAATCACCTCACATCACAACTTTTACCCAAAGCATCAAAGCGTTGGCCATTATTGATATGCCTGCAAATAGCACTGACTTTAAGCATGATATCTGTTATAAATGGAGAAAAAGCCATTATACAGCATCAAAGCACTGAAGCATTAAAAATGCAGCCGCCCTCGACGTTTCTTTTGTTGAAAGATCTCAGTTTCAGAGAAATGGATTCAAAAGAGCATCATGACGACTCAGAAAAAAGAGACAGGCGGAAGAGAGAAAGCTAATCGAAGAAATTCGCTATAAGAGATCGTGCGTCCGTCTAGCTGCTAGCTTCCCGTCAGAAAATGAGATCCAAAGAAAGATTCTCAAATTTGTTAGGCTGATAATCTTGATTGTAAAAAATAATGTGCTCGCTAACGAATTTGCCGAATTACGGGGAACCAAAGACGCACTATTCGCAAACAAGAGGGCCAGTCTTTACAAGAGTCGTGTCGAGAAGCTATATGTCGAAACCAGCAACTCAATGGAACGAATCCGCAGCACAGCAGAATCCTTATCAATGGCATATGATATGTACAACCTTTTGGTCATGTCCGACACTTCACTGACAGAATCGCGTAGGAGATTCTACGACACAGACGAGGAGGGCATACCGATCGAGCCGGTATTCATAGCGGACTTCATCCGAAAGGAACTAGACTTTTTCGCGGATTTCAAACATCAAGTGGAAAAGGAGATCAGAGAAGCCCAGATCCAGGAAGAGGGTGAAAGGCATCACAGTATATCCGACGAAATGGAAAACAAGATTGGTGGCTTGCAGAAGGAGCTACAAGTAAAGTATGAGCATGTCCACCAGCAACTAAGAGAGCAAGATGAGAATATCAAGGTTCTATCGGAAAAAATCGAGTCCATATCCTCCTTGATGACAAAGATACATGAGCTGCTTCTAAAAAATGGAGAGAAAGAAGAACGCCCTTCTGATAAAAGCTGCGATGAAGCAGTGGGCAGCATCATCAGTGAAGGAGGCTCATCGAAGGATGAAAACGAGAGAACAAGAATCAAGGCGAAAACAGTATCCGATGTCCCCGAAGAGGACATGCTAGATTTGGATTACGACTACGAATCTATTTCTGACCAGAGCGATTTGAAAACAGACACCACTGAACCACCGGAATCACTCGAAAAGGAAAAGGCTAACCCAAATCAATATCCAGGAGAGCAAGAGCGACGCAAATTGGAAGACCGTATAGAGGACATCAACGAATTTCTGAGAGATAAAAGACATGTTCCAGAACGTCGAATACGAAAGTTTGATAATATGCGATTTGAAGAACGATATTTAATATGCTCGTTTTGCTTTGCAAAAGGCCCAACACTACTCGGATAGCTGTCCAAAATTTTCGAGTACGGAAATGAGGAAAATGAGAGCACGATGTTGGTCATGCCTGGATAGCCGCCATGATACGACCAATTGCTGGAATGAGAGCAAAAAATGTTACTATTGTGGATCGAAGAAACACAATAAAGCATTATGCACGCTTCCAGAAGAGATCCACGACTACTATAAAGAGCTTGAAGAACTGCATCGTGAGCTTGAATTATTCGAGGATTTTTACGGACCCTCCACAACATCATCAAAGTCTTCAGATAGGGGGGAGTGTCACAGAGGTGACTAGAAAGATTCGGCGAGCATTGTTTGATTTTGCTTTATAAGGACGTTATTATTGTTTGTTTTATTTAGCAAATTAATGTCGATATAAAGGTTATCGGATTGAAAAGGAAGCATGAACAGAAACCTGCAAGAACATGTTCAAGGTCGAGATAAAGAAAGGCAATCTTATCAAGCAGAAGCTCCAGCACTGATACGATAAGATAACAGTTGATAAGATTACACTTCATATATAAGGCTTCCTTTAGTAAGAATAAACACTTTTTATCGGCTATATCCTCTTCGGACCGGACATGGAGCCCCAATGACCTATATCCTATATTCCTGTGCGAAAACCTGTGTTTTAGAAGCATACCAAGGGGAGTTCTCTGAAACGAACTGGAAGTGGTATGGCGTCGGAGGAGAAAAGGGGGGGGGGGGTTATCGTTGTTCGGATGGGGTTGCACAATGATTACAATGGGAATAGCAGGCCTAGGGATAGAATGAAAGACTTGCTGGAAAATAGAAACCTTCGCATTCCGTCAGTGCTGCTTTGTTCACAATGGCCTTGCATGAAGATTGTTATGGCAGCTCAAAGCGTAAGGACTTGTAAGTGACCTCCCAATGATCACAACGGGATCACAACGGAGAGATCCCTTGGAAAGAGTTTTTTTTTTTGAAAGCGCTTGAATGCAAATAGCAAGCGCCAAGGAACTGCGATCCCAACCTAGTGCTCCACAGTCCTGCGTTCCCCTTTCCGAAAGCTCCACTCTCAAAGAAGTCATGGGTGTTCCAGTAGTACTTTACTTTAACACGTTGAACGCCGCGGCGTTTTTGCGGCGACTCCCGTTTTGACTTCCTGCGTCTCCGCGCGCGTGTATTGAATGCAATACACGAACGCGCGAAACGGGAGTCTTTGTGCCGCATACCCCTTTACACGCTCATTCTGGTCACTTTTGCGCTCATTTCTACATTGTTCAGTATGAATAATGACTTCTTTTTGCTGCATAGATGGATCTGGACAACGTAGAAGATTTAAAAGTCAGTTTTTACGACATAAGTATTGGTTGGCCCACAAGTAATTGAGTTTCTTTGGTCACACAATTTTTTATATGAAAAACGACAATTGTTCCCAATATGTTCTACAATGTTTGATAGATAATTTCCTGCTCTATATGATAGTGGGGTTGCTCCCTACTATTTCATGGTTTCCGTTGATTTTCATTAAATGGAAAATTCTGGTCGCGTGGGGGGCCATCTTGCTTGCGGAACCCATCCACTAGGTCTTGAACTTCTTCACTCGAACGGAGGTGATGCTTGATAATGACAAGGAAGTATTCTAAGACCTTTAACGATTCCTCTACCCTTGGCATGATTCTCAGTTAACAAGGTGATTCCGTAAGCTTTCAGTCTGACAGAATAGGGCATTAGGTTCGATGCTTGTCTGTGGGGTCGAAACTGAAATCTTCGAATCACTTGAAGTTTTACTAATATTCCTACGAGACGTAGCCTTTTAGCCATATACTTACCACTGGACCCATGCGGTTTTAGCTTTTTAATTAGGGGCATAAATGAGAGGCTGTCGAAAATGCTCAATTTCGTTAACCTGGCACCATTTTTATCACTGAAATACTAATGGAAAAAGAAACTTGAAGCAAACTAGGAATACTATTCTGTGGGGCAAGGAGCTCTCTGCCAAGTGGTATAAAACCCAGTGGAGAAACTCTTCTTCTTCAGCGCGATATTTTGAGTGAGAAAAAAAACGCCATTACTTATGGGGCGACCCAATATTATTATCATAACGACTTGAACACTATCAAATGTATTGTAAATTAACATTTGTAATTATCACTAGAAGTCTTACTACCATTGCAGTGATGCGGAGCAATCATAAGAAGTGCAATTACTTGATGTTATTTTGTAATGTTAATGAATTACCCCAATGAGCAGCTTATTTCACGCCATCAAGAACTAAGCATAAGTAAAGCTCACTGAACATATACTCGGTGAGAATGGTTCAAGTCGCACTATTATCCACGAAAAAACCGACCCACAAAACGTGAATTGTGGGCAATACACAAACGCGAGAAACGGGAGTATGCGCGTGTATTGATATCAATTCACGCGGCGTTCAACGTGTTAATGGTACGTTCCCCGTCTGTTTGCTTCTAACTGGCTCCGGATCTTGAAATAGCTCGCTCCAATACCGGCACAAAGCGCGCTCTAGCCCTAATTGCACCTTTGAATGGCCGCGAACAATTGATATTCAAGTGTTGGCACATGGATTTTTTCGTTTTTCTTTGTTTTCGTGCAGGCACACATCGTTGTTGGGGAATCCCCAATAGGGGGGTCGTATTTGGTCGCCAGGAGGGGGTCGTATTTGGGCTGAGAAAAATTTATTTTGATAGTTGATTTTTCTCGCTTCACGGACGTTGTAAAAAGGGGGGGGGTCGTACTTGGTCATTGTTGGGAGGGGGTCGTATTTACGTTTTGGCGTTGTAGGAGTGGTGGTTGACTTTTGGTGATTTTCCTGTTTCATGCGTACTATATGCCCCCCCTCCCCCCCCCCCCCGCTCGACGGCTCGATTCGATGAGGAGGAACAGAGGGCCGGAGGAGGGGGGGGGGTCGTACACCAACCCTTCAAGAAAAAAAAGGGGGGGGGTCGTACAGACACGACTAAAATCCCCAACCAATAATGTGCCTTGTTTTCGTGTCTTCTTATGGTTCATTTATGGTTTATTATTTTTGTTTATTTATTTATGATTCATTATAGCTCATTTTCTTCGCGTTTCTCACATTTATCCTTGTTTACCGTCGCCTCTTTTATTTGTCGTTTATTTTCGCAGATCTTCCATTTTTCGGTGTTTGTTAGTCCGCTGCTAATCTGGTCCGCTGCTACCAGATTAGCAGCGGACAAGGGGTGGGGGGTGGTCGTATCGGGACTCTTTTTAGAGGGGCTCGCATTGAGCGGAAAATGATCACAACGCGATGGCGTGCCCTGGCTGAACCGATTTCCATGCAATCCTTTGGCGCCAATCTAGAAATCCATGGAGCACTGAGCCTTTGGAAGGTCGGGGTTTTTGTTATCGGCGCCATTTCGCGTCAAGTAGCCCCGATTTGACAATCTTTCTCATCAAAATCGGTGAAAACTTGCATGTACGGTTCATTGATACCCCGATCACGGAAATGACGATGACAATTTAGCGCTCTGCTAAAGTTGAGCTCGGAAGGAATGATTCCCTGCCATTGCAGATGACAGCAGTGCCCTTCGTTGGCACGAGAGTGAGTGTTATATTCGTGATCAGGATGTCAAATAATCCCCCATTAAATTTCATCAATTTGGGTGAGACAGGTGATGGCGCCATTTTTCAAACGTTTAGACTTGCGGTGAAACACTTCGCGCTACATTGCAACAACGTTCCAATGCTCTGAACGGGTATCGATCCGCGCTGACCGCCAGTTTTGGGGAAACAAAGGAGAATAGGAGAGTACCAAAGTGTTTCCAGGGTTCTGAAGAGTATGTAAGCAGCACATGGTATTCCGTTTTCCAAAACACTAGCGTACCCAGTCTGATACTCCGCTGTTCTCTTATACTCTCCGAAAACACTCAAAGTACCAGCGGCATTCCCCGATGTTTACGACTTGTTCCCGTCTATAGCATCGAAGCATTGTTGCAACTGGCGCGACGCGCCATGGCGAAGTCTGAACGCAGCCTCAGTGTGCGCGCAAATCGTGCAAATCGCAAATCCGCCGGGTTGCCTGATCAGCATCGATACTTTTCTTGGCGCTAATCATTTGAAAATGGTGAATCGCAAATTTTTCCATTCTCCTCAATTGCAATGTATGAATATGGTCCCCTACTTATATGCTTATGCGCAGGCAGTGTTCAGCCCTATTTTGTGGCTGCATCAATACGATTTACATTGAAGATGTTGTCTGCAGTTAGTCGAAGAATGTCGCAAGTGGCTGCTCTGGCGCAACGCTTGGTATGGATTGATTGTGAAATGACAGGACTGGACCTACGAAAAACAGACGTTAGTGGAAATTGCGACGATAGTAACCGATCAGGATCTTAATGTGGGTTCTATTACCATTATGCTCACAGAGAATGGGTTCAACTTCCCAATGGAACGTTGAATGGAGACCTAGGTACATCAATGGAGCCTCGGACTCGAATGCTACGGGGTCTTCCAAACGAGTTCTGGGAGGAATGTACAGTTGAGTTCGCATCGGACGGTGGGGCGGTCCTTCGTCCACGTTGGGAAGCCTTGCGACGCCGCCCCGATTGGTATTGGCTAATAGGCCAATCAGGCTGCGTTCATACCGTGCGACGTAGTCGTCAACGTCGACGTAACCGACGTTTTCGACGACTAGTTCGCGAAGATTATATACGTATCGATCCGACGTAACGGACGAAACCGACGAAAGCTGCGTAACCGACGACTACTTCACGAAGATTAGATACCTATCGATCCGACGAAACCGACGTAAGCGACGTAACCGACGTTTTCGACGTCAGTCGATACGTATCTAATCTTCTGTCGTCGGTTACGTCGATTACGTCGACAGGTGGATCGATACGTATCTAGTCTCTAGTCGTCGAAAACGTCGGTTACGCAGCTTTCGTCGGTTTCGTCCGTTACGTCGGATCGATACGTATATAATCTTCGCGAACTAGTCGTCGAAAACGTCGGTTACGTCGCTTTCGTCGGTTACGTCGACGTTGACGACGCCGTCGCACGGTATGAAAGCAGCAGCAGCAAGTGAACCGATTTTTATTGTTTTCAGCTAAAAGCTGAAATCATTATTCGTGCAGTTCAAGAAGAAAAGGTGAGTATGTTTTAATGAAGCTAGATTTTCATTCTGCATGAATTTAGTCAGTAGCATCGCAGTTAAACGAAGACATTCAGAAAAAAATGCGAAAAGAAAGAAACAAGTTTTCTAAGGGAGTTTCATGCTGAATTCATGCAGAATGTAATCTAATTTCGGTAAACATACTCACCTCTGAAAATTGAAGCTGAAACTAGAATAATTCAGCTTTTACAAGCTGAATATTGCAGAAAAACAACAAAAATTACCGCAGAAATCAGCTGATTGGTAGCGTTAGCAATTATCGATCGGCGAGAGTCCAGACGGAAGAGTGAGTAGGTAGTGCGGCGGCGTGTGTTCAAATGCAGAGTCAGTGTTATAGAGCGCAGAGACAGTGATGGTGATGGCCCGAGGCCTCCGCCTTTCCACCGACACGCAACCGTCGGACCGCTCGCCAGCATGGTCGTAGGACCGCCAAACCGTCACGTGAGCACTCTGCTGTATGTTGCAAATATAGTGTTGGATGTAAGAAGGGGTGGCGATGCTTGTCATTATCACCGTGGACTGGTGATATGGGTCTCGCTTCAAAGTCAGGAGCTTTCGAGTTTGCTCCCCGTTGGCGCGGTTTCTGCTTCATCTCCTATAGGATATTTCGCTCCGATTTTTGGAATTCCTCCAACTAGCGACCCAGCACTTCGAGTAGGCCATGCATTTGACGTAAGTATAAAATTAAGTATAAAATTGCTCACTATCTCACCCTTGCGACGCTCACTGCCTACCAACAATTCGAAGTTTGTACCAGTGTCTCAACCTGGCCAGGCACTTGCCCCTGGGTAATTCGAGCACATCGAACCTGAGTATCACGACCGTTTTACACAAACTTGATTGGTTCTCTGCCTAAAGGTGCTGACGACAACAACGAGAAAACTCGGTGATTCATGATGGCTTGACGTCGGCACCTATCCAGCATGACGCAGACTAAAAGCGTCTTCTAGTCAGACTGATGTGATGTTCGTGTTTAGAGGTTGAAAGTCTGACCCTAGATTGTGGGACAGGTAGTGAGTATCGCAAGGTTCAAATAGAGTCGCGGTAACTACTCTTGGGGAGAAGCTTCACCGTCTATGGAAGTGAACTCGACTAGCGACTGATCTCTTTACTATTAACCAGCAAAGTCGCCCAAACTCTGCAGTGCTAGTACCAAAGCTAGTTTCAGACTACAACTCGGACTGATCGACAGCGGCTAGAGTCGGCCTTCATGACTGCTCAATGAGGCGGGGGCGGAGGTGACGTGAGCATTTCTCGCGACGGTCTACAGACAACTTGAACTCAATTCTTTTGAGCGCATTTTCATAGTTTCTTGTCATAGCTTCTTGCACGTTTCGATGCTTTGGCAAACGCTGTCCCCTACTTATCGGTTTCTTGGTTTTGCAACAGGACCATGCACAAAATTTTAACATGTCATGTAACCCCCTCGCCACTAGTTGATCCTCTTCCGGCTATGTCCGTGCGTGTGGGTGTGTGTACGTCTGTCTGTTTGTCACGAAATTCATAGCAAACCTGGTGGCTAAAGAAGGAACGAATCGGGTCATGGTAAAGCTTGGGACAATACGTGAATAGCACCCTGTGACCCATGGTAAGCCCCGCCCACATTGGGCGGGGCGTGCCTCCAAACACGAAGTACCAGTTCAGAAAAATCCTGGTATGACCCTAGAGCACTACAGATGGCGCAAAAAAAGTGAATTATGGTCCCCAAGTGATCACATGTTGAGATGGGCACTCCCGTTGTGGGCGGAGCGTGCGGGAGGCAAATTTCAAAAAATCGCAAAACGGTTCCAGAACCTTCCAGGCACCGGGAATAAGTAATTTAAGATAACCGAGGGGTCACCGGTCATAAGTGTGTACACCCGTTGTGAGTGGAGTGCGGCGAGTTGGGTGGAGCCGCGTCAAAAAAGATCCTCCCTAAAACACATCCAAAGCATTCCAGAGGCCGGGAAGAAGCTGATTAATGCCAGCGATGGGTCACCGGAACGTGCGGACGTGCTGCGAGGTGGGCGGAGCCAATTTTGAGGATTACTAAAACGGTTCCAAAATGCTTCAGACACCGGGAAGAAGTCTTAAAGACACATGGTACGCTCAAACACATTGAGGGTGTATGAGACTATCAGCCCCCCAGCTGTCGATGTGTCGTGGTCCCCCCGCCCAAACATGCCCAGGAATGGAGATACAGGACCGTGAAACACGCTAATTCCTCCATGCTCCGCCTTACACCTTTTGCGGCGCAGATTCCCGTCCTTCATAACATCCGTTGCAAGCGCGCGTGTCGCGTGCGGCTCCTTGGCACTTTGCCAAGTCCTTTAATTACGAGTAAAACGCAATTTCCTGATGCGGATAACATTGGAGGTGCTACAAAATAAGAACAGAAGATGATGACAAGGGCCAGAACTCAAGAGCAACTCGGCTGCATCTGCAGAATCCATCAGAGGCCGCGCATTCCCAGAAAACATGAGAATAAAAACAATCCAAGCGTCCCACTCGTTTATTCTAAGTATTTCTATGGCTTTGGCGCCGGATTCGCGCCGGATCGTAGAAATTTACAGGCGATTTCAACTAATTTGCCTTCCTTGATTTTTTTCTTCATTTTTGTTATTATTTACATTTACATCGTTGTGCTTCATTTCTGTAGCGTGTGTCCTCTCATTTCTTGTACCATTGGATTTTGAAGTATGTAGACACCTAACTTTTACTCTGGCATCAGGAATTTGCGTCTTTGCTTGTATCAAAACTAAACGGAGTATCCGTTTTATTTTCATGTTTCGTGGAAATACGCAGCCTCCGAGGGATGTTGCAGAAGTGGCACAGTTGCTTCTAAGTTCTGACCCTCGTCATCATCTTCTGTTCTTATTTTGCACCTTCAACGTTATCCGCATCAGGAAATTGCGTTTTACTCGTATTTGAAAGCGCAATTAAAGGACTTGGCAAAGTGCCAAGGAGCCGCACGCGACACGCGCGCTTGCAACGGATGTTATGAAGGACGGGAATCTGCGCCGCAAAAAGGTGTAAGGCGGAGCATGGAGGAATTAGCGTGTTTCACGGTCCTGTATCTCCATTCCTGGGCATGTTTGGGCGGGGGACCACGACACATCGACAGCTGGGGGGCTGATAGTCTCATACACCCTCAATGTGTGTGAGCGTACTATGTGTCTTTAAGGTCATCGAGGGGTCACCGGTTTCACAAGTGTGAGGCATACCCGTTGTGGACAGAGCGTGCGGCGAGGCGGCCGGAACCAGTCTTAAAAATCATCAAAGCAGTTCTAGAGCGCTCGAGACACTTCAGACCTCCTCTGTGATACGGCCCGGCCTTGCGGGCGTGGCTCCATCGCCCCTACGTGCTTTCGTATGATGAAATGCCAGACTAACACCCGGCTTTTCTCTCATCTTTCCACTCAGCCAACGCTTATTACCACCGTTCCATGCACTGTAATAGTGTTGAAAATAGCAGGTATGATGCTATTGGTCAAAGAATGTTGACCATCTGTTCAGATAAAAGAAAAGCCGGATACTAGGTGGGTATTGAAATGTGTGGAAGAAGGTAAGCGCGGCGGAGCCGCGCCTGCTTGGCGAAGCTGTGCCGTATCTCATGGTCAGAAGGAGGCGGGCCGCTTCAGCCGGCAAGCGGACTGGTAGAACAGCAACTCCATAGCCTTCAATTACAGTGACCAAATCTACATTTGACCTGCCAAGTCAGATACTTGTCCTACACGCACTGCTGCATCGTTAACTTGAGGGATTTCAAAAACTGGGGTGAGAGCTCCTGCTCGAGACAAAGCAAAAATTTTCGCGCCAACGGGGAGCACACCTGCGAACCCCTGGTTTTGAAGCGAGACCGTCACTATCAGGCCACGTAGATTATGTACGATAACGAGTGTTGTTCCATTTGACGGAGTGCACAGTTAGAATCAGCTAGGAGCCCAGCATTGGTCAGCAGGATGGAGTTGGTTCTACTTCCACGACAGCGCTGGTTGCACAACCAGCGGTAGCACCGACATCCTCGACCGGTCAGCTCTGCTCCCTTGCCAACACTACATTTACAACATTCGCTGACCTTCCACAACTCGTTTAGGGAATTCCTATCGCCTTTTAATCTACACACTCGGAAACAGCATTCGGGGCTCCACCTATGTACCTAAGTCTCCTTTCAAAATTCCATGTGAATTTGAAGCCGCTCCCTTGTCACTGAAATTTATTCGGGAACGTTCGGTTTTAGGTGGTAGCTGAAGGACCGGATATCGTAATACATCAACCTGAATCTGTCCTTCGAAATATGGAGGAGTGGCCAAGAGAAACCTTTACACAAAATGGTCTTCTCAAGAAAATACGCGAAAGTACTATAAGCTTGCGCGAAGCAGAAGATATGGTGAGACACTGAGAAGTTTTCTCTTTATTGTATCACGATTCCAAACTCAGAAAGAGCGTGAATAGTTATTGCGGTTTTTGGTGCCCCAGTTTCTATATTATTTTTGTACCTTTTTGCGAAGTTATTCTCACGCTCTGTAAAATTTTGAAAAGCAGTTCTGTATCCAGTAGCTCAAGGATTTCATTTTGAGATAGCTTTTCCATTTTTCTGTTCGACGAAACTAACATGGACAAATGACAGGTTTGCACAACCGTTCTATTTCAGTTTTATTCAGCAGCAATGCTACGAAAACTACTACTAGCTACGCTAGCTATAAGCTACGGTATATTAACGAACTTCGGCTTTGGAGCGGCGACTGAAGGTACTGCGCAGTGGTGGTTCGAGTAAATTGTAACGACAACGAGAGCCTCCAAGATTACGGACGTGGTGGGTGCTCATCACCCTCGGGACTGAATGTTTCAAGCAGGACGGTTACTACCCACTGTTGGTACCCACATGCAAAAGATCGGAGAGTCGTGGAAGCCTCATAAGTGGGAGCCGCAGAATTCAATATGGGTCAGAAGAATCCTTGTTCCAAGTGCCCTGCTTTTTACGCCACATAATTGACCCAGCTCAGGGCAGAATCCAGTGTGTAATGAGAAGTAGATTATGCACAGCGACGTACAACCTATATTGAAGAAAACGAGGGAGGTTCCATAACTTCCGTATCAGCCATATTCCCCAGACTCGGCCTCCACCGACTACCACTAGGCATCTTGACTGGAAGAAGTGCTTTAAAAGCCGACATGTTGCTTCGGCGATGTGCAACGAGTGTCTAGATTTTTCAGAAGGGCGGAGCCATTCTGCCTTTTTAGATTGAATGCAGCCGTGATTGTAGAGGTTTTCAACCCCTTCTGTAGTCAGGCCCGAGAGGCGAATATCTTTCCTTGCAGCTACTGCTTGGGATTGACGATGGTGATTTTTTCCTCACCCAGTAATGATCTGAGCTGACCTTTGCTATATGAATTAGCAAACATCCTGAGGAGATGTTCTTCATGCTCAGCTGCTACAGATATGGCCAATGTCGCTGAAAGTCACATCGTCGGGAAAACGCCGCGAGATCTCCGAACTTGTCTCTGTTGGAAGCATTTGTCTCTGATACAGAGCTCAGTATTGTTACGTAAAGAAGTCAGTCACGGAAACGGTCGAGTTGTTTTGAACTCAATGACGATAGCCGCCTCACTGTGCTCAAAAATTTGGTAAAATCACAACATCTCCCCCGACTGTCTCACTGACAGTGTCTTGAATCTAGCTCGAGTAATGCTCTTTGCATTCTACGTAGGTGAACATCGCAGATCAAGGCTATGATATCTCATGTTTCACGTGATCCAGTAGGCGATTGTAGAGGCTGTACTACATTCAAGAAGTGAAAATAGCAAGAAGTGTGATGCATGCTGAAAGGTCAGGCCTATGAGTCTCCCGTAGGCCCATAGCAGCTACTGGTCGCTATCAGCTGCTATCTATTTACTTGCCCCTCTACTAGCTCAACCCATTCCGAATGGTGAGAGTGAGCTGAGAGAGAAAAGAGCTGATATCGCTATAATAACAACGAGTGGAAACTGTACTCATTAGTATGCACATAGAATGGGAATCGGCGCGACATGAGAATCCAACTCTCATGGATCTTATCTAACAGATTATTTCTCAGCACCGGCTTTTTCCTAACCTTAAGTCATAACCATTGTTGAGTTTTTCATCGATTCACGTGACTGACGAATTTTAGGTCGTAGCACTCCTGAGCAACGGAACATTCTTACGTCAAAATTATCAAAGAATACTTCGGCGCGATTGACATCAACTTCGTATTGTGCCATGCATCTGAACCTCGTTAGAAAGGTGTTACTTCTAGACAAGCTTTTCGCCTTATTTTGCTCCGGTCGCGGACCAGGATGGTGGCACAACAAGGTGCCGATTCCAAACACCGTGTTTGCAACCCTGGGCCCACCCAATAAAGATTAACTGCGGAATCCGCAGCCGCTAAGGCTCAGCGATGCCAAGATGATCTTACTATCTTTCAATTGGCAACGAACTACAAGGGTTGTATTGAGTGGCTCGCAACTGCTTGGGCAAAGGACCGGGTATGCGAATACAATCCAGCAGCCGTATCTAAATATAGTCGGTTTCGCCTTTCCTGTCAGCCCGCGTACTCGTCGAATATCATACGAAGCGGTGGCTTTCTCTCAGGTCCTTGGAAGTTTCGCTCCGCTTTTTTTGTTATTTCTCCGAGAAGCTTCGTATTTCGACCAGTAACAGAATATCGTGCCTCAAAATTTATTTCGTTTTTTCAAAACTTCGAATTAAGCAAGTCGTGGTAAGCTGAGCTCTTAGCCACAAAATGATCATTTACTACCCAGTCGGCATGTATTGATATAACTTTTCATCAACTTTCGTGCAATTATTCATAAATGAATTTTGGCTTAATGCGGTTTCTATATATTGCTACCACCCTGTTCGATTAATTTCGCAGGTGGTTGGAGTTTGGTACTGAAAAAGGAAGTACGGCTGACCGGGGAAATCGTCCGCTTTTGGCAGAGAAAATCACGTGTTCATCGTTCAAACTGGACAGAAGGCTAACATTTTTACGTATTCGCTAGGGCCCGCTTTTTCGACCGGAGCGTTGCTCACATACTCTTACTCAGGTTCATCTCCAAATATATGTCCCGTCTCGATGAACATTTGCACTACCGTATTGTCGACGTTTCTACTGTCAAAGAGGTGAACTAGAACCGTGATCCACATATTTCTTATTTGCATCGGTTCATTTGCAGCTAGCTATTCCGCAGATGGTTCTCGCTGAACTGAGTACGCCAAAAAGCCAACCGTTGAAGAAAGGTACTCACAGAGCTTTAGACGATATCCGTGAGAGCATTGAAGAACTGCGCTACTATCGCTCTGCAATTTTTCGACAGTGATCCACATACTCTTATACCTTCTTCAGCATCTGGTTTCTTGAAAGATTTCGCTGTTCAAGGGCGCGATTTGCTTTGTTATACGAGACATTAAACATGCAGGGTGTCAAGAGAATGTTTGTTCGTTTGCATGTTGTGTATTTTGTAACTCTGAGTGCGTGAATGTGGTTGCTTGTTGAAAGAGCTGCAGCTTGAATGTAAAAAATTGAACCAAAATAGGTTGAAAGACTAAAACTAAAATAGAATGACTGACTAGAAGGTTGAAAGCACATTTCGTGACTGACTAGAAGGTTGAAAGCACATTTCGCGATGGAAAGGCTCGTGCGTTGGGGTCCTAAAGAAGGAACGGGCAATTCTTTGAAAGGTCCTGGATTGGACGAGTGTTCTTAGAAGCGAGACGCAGTTCCCATGAGAAACTAGTACAAAGGATAATGAGCTGTTGGACGGATTCCGCAAGTCCTGGACGAAAATGTATCTCTGAGCCCGCGATTACACTTCGCGACTAGCCACGACGTCGCACCGTTAATCGTTGGACCGCTGCAGCCACTCGTGCGATAGCGGTGTTTGGTGAACATTCTGATCATGAATGCAGCATTCATTGTTGTTGCCGGCACTAATGTAGGGCACTCTGATCACCTGCTTAGGTTGAGCCTACTGCACTCCTTCTTCCGGCTCTGCCTGAACAGAGCGCTTAAACGCGAGGTTTTCAAAAATGAGTGCCATATCCGTAATCAGGACATCAGTCAAGTAAGTAAGTATATATCAGTCCTATTACGAAAGCTTTCAACGATTATTGTGGGAATGGTGGTCGCGCTAAATCGGCACTATTGTGGCAGGGCAGGTCATTGAGAGGCCCAGGAAGCGCCGTGATCTTGGCGGGAACTAGGATGTATATAAGAGTTGCGGACTCATGGCATTGCCTGCCTCATTTTCGATCTGTTTTGACCGCCGAGTCGTGGTGCTGCCTCAACCCCCTTGATTTGGACCCACCGAGTAGTCCTTTTATTATTCACTTAACTGTTCATTTGATTAGTCGTTTATTTCATTGTAAAGCATTGGTTAATAAATTGTTGTCGTAAACACTGTCTTTCTTGTGCTCACGAAAACCGTCACTGTCGGTGTTCTACTTGATTGAATTGCCGGGCACACATCCGGTACATGGGGGCCGAACCGATCAAGTCGAATCGATTGTGACTGGCTGCGTGGTGGCACATAGAAGACAGAGGGCGGTCAAAGGAGACCGCATAAGCTGAACTGGAGAGCCAGCTTGGGGGAAGTGTGAGTATGGCTGCGCAGCGTAGCGTAGCGCTTCCAGCGTGCGCTAGCGGCAGTGCCGGGGAGAGGATGCATATCGATCTAGCGTTTCACCAGCGTTTTGCTAGCGTTTGCAGCGGCAGGGGAGTAGAGACTATGGGAGAGCTGGAGGGTACAAAACACATCGATTGCGCGTCTCTCACTCGCCCTCAGTCTCTACAATACACATCGATTGCGCGTCTCTGACGGCCACATAGTCTCTACAATACACATCGATTGCGCGTCTCTGACGGCCACATAGTCTCTACAATACACTTCGATTGCGCGTCTCTTACGCCCCTGCCGCTGCAAACGCTAGCAAAACGCTGGTGAAACGCTGGAGAAACGCTGGCGTACGCTAGCGTTCCCAGCGTCACCAGCGTGACGCTAGCGTGACGCTGGTGACGAGGCGAATCAAGCTAGGATTCGCCGGGAACTTTCGAGAAAGTGATCTCTTGTTGGATAGGGGCC
>MU931995.1:0-10055 GCA_036418165.1 Cooperia oncophora | reverse complement strand
AAGCAAGTGGTAGTTGTAGAACATTCTCGAACCTTCTCCATAATGGGTATATAAAGCTGGGCTGCTTCCTATAGCTTTAATCACGATGGCAATCACACAAGAGCTAATTCGACACGTCATCTACTACGAATGGCTTCGCGGGACCGGAGCGACGGCAACCGTTCAAAACATCAACAGCACATTGGGAGAGGGCACCACTTCTCTTAGCACGGTCAAGCGCTGGTTCGCTCGCTTCGAAGAAGGAGACACGAACTTCGAAGATAAGCCTCGGTCGGGACGCCCCCACACAGTCGACGACTTCGCCATTCTCGACGCCGTCAAGGAGGATCCGGAACTCAGCACCCGCAGTCTTGCGACAAGACTTGGGTGTACTCAACCAACAGTCGTCGGCCGCCTCCACGCTCTTATCAACCTAATACATAAGTCTGTAGCGCTAGTGGGGAAAGAAGCACAAGACAGCTGCAGCAGCTATAGTCTAAATCGGAAGGTAGAAAAGAGCGCCCAGCTTCAGTTCCCGTACCGACCTTCCCTTCTTATACATGCATCTTTAACTTGTTCATAGGTCCAGAAAAACAGGGGTGTACAGAAACCCTAGGCAGCGCGCAAACGTGCAAGAATGGAGCTCCCGAGTAATGCCGAAAAGCGGGAACGACAAAAACCTCCTCCCGACCCGTAGCGTGACGGTATAGGGCAGGCCCGAAATGGGAATAATGTGTGCAGTCGTGGTCTCAGCACTTATTTACGCACATTTCTGGAATGCTGGGTAGTGTAAACGTATAATTTAATGTCTCTGTTTCTTACGGACGCTCGCAGCTGCGTTTGAAGCCGTACCTGAGAACATCTCTTCTTTTGAGCAGATATAGACTTCGTTTTTGAGCATTGTCCAAAGCACTGAGAGCGCAAAGGAGAAACTCAACAATGAAGGGCGAGAAAATATCCGAAAGGGCGGTGTGCTATTCTCCAGGCGCGCCCTCTGCCGAAAGTCTGTTACAAATAAAAAGACGCTGGAGAACTCCACAAATACCCTTACCGCTCAAGCACTGCGCTGATTAGTTTGGCGAAGTTGTGTACACATCATTTGCCTATAGTGACCTGCCCAATCTTATAGCCGAAAGGCGCGTTCTGATTACTAAGCACTCTTATAGCAGCGTGCCGTCATATTGTACGTGTACTCATCCCATGCTGACGATTCTAGAACTAGGAACTGACTGCTTAACCTTGACAGAAGGGAGGGTGCGAGGGAACATTCCGAGACTATTTGTGCAACTATAATTGTTCTTTAAAAAACGGAAGGATTACTGCCCTTTTAATTGGCTATCGCAAACGAAGTCAATTCCCCTTGTTTAGGTAAAAGTCCCGTTGAAAGGTGATTCCAGTTCTGCTCGAAAAGTCTAAATGCCCTTCCTAAGGTTAAACGAAAGCCGAAATTGTAGCATGTTGGTGTTTGCGACATTCTTATTTCTCCAGACAAATCGAGGACCAACCAGAAAAGTGTTAAAAGGTTTGGTTTGGGGGCAGATTTTGCTAAGATCTCATCTCATTAACAGCACACTTATGACTACTGCCACTGCTCTAATCGTACGAGATCTATGTAGCACAATGTTGTTTTCAGGGACCATCCATATTCCACGAGAATCTTATCAGTATGCATCATCTACAACCGGAAGATTTGCGTCTCATCGACGGATTGCTATACGGGGTGGCGGCGGGGATCTGGAATCGGACCAAGCCACGGGTGGAAAGCACTCTCGAGTCACCGCCAGCATCCTGAACCATTTGTATCATAGCTATTTCGCTCATTTCACGATTCTAAACGTATTTTTGAGATTCTACTCCATACAATACTTAGTCTAACCTCAACTGATTATTTGTTTGCATGAAGTCTTAGCAGGCGATAGTTCTGTTATAATGTATGTTATATAATGTTACAGAGATTTCTATTTATATTCAATTGACATGTATTTAGATGTAAAAATACCAGTCTTTTAGTATTGAAATTTCTAAAGTTTGAAAATAAATGAGAATAGATATAGATGAGCAGGACACGTAAAGGAAAAATGATTTGCAGCAATTTCTCCTCAGTCAAATTGTAAAGATAAAACGTTGAAGTAAGCAGGGGCGCCGTTTATCGAGGCGGGGGGCATTTTGTACTATCACTGCTTCCCTTGCTCCGGTTTGCAAATCTCACTTTGGTAAAACTTGTGAACGCTTGTAAAGCTGGAGCAGGATCGTCTAGCCACCATCCCAAAACGTGTCAACTCAAGAAAACGCTACCTAGATGGGTCGACACATCTATGGAAAGCAAAATGCCCCCCCCCTCCCCGTCGATAAACTGCAGGTAATGTTGAGGACAAGTTATGCTGCGTGGCCCGAGCCCAGGGGTCTAATCCCTGAACGGCATCCGCCGCAGCCAGACAAGCCTTTTAGTGTTCTTGGTCGTACGCATTTGGGTTGAAAAAAGCTCTAACTCGTGTCACAGCTGGCATCTTGCCAATACTTTTATTTTAAAGTGAATGATTTAGGACTCGGATTTTTTCAAACGATCGAAAATAAGAAACCCTGTGGAAAATCCGTTCCTTCGAATAAATCAGGCAAATTTGCGTTGGACGTCGTGCAATAACTTAGGCAGCGTTCAGACTTCGCGACGGCAGCGCTTCGGTCGCGCGTTCGACGCGATCGATGCAGTCGAAAGCATGCGCATCGATCGCGCCGAACGCGCGACCGAAGCGCTGCCGTCGCGAAGTCTGAACGCTGCCTTAGCAGAGAATCCCCAAGCTTCAGATAAACTTCAGAATGATTGCCAGCCTCAACGAGGATTCTTCATGTGAAGCCCCTCACTTATGGGAAGAAACCGTTTCTTTTCGAAAGGAGTTTAGAAAAGGTGCAAAATGCCCCCCCCCCCCTCTCAGCCGAACAGCGCAGCCCCTGTAGCCCATTCTATGGTCAGGATTCATTACAGATGAGAAGAAATCTTTCATTACTCTGCCTATAAACATGATAAGAATAGTCATTATCATTTCATAACACAATCAATCGGGGGCGAATCACACACAACTATCACAGAATCAAAGTTCACTAGAATCTTTTGACACGAAGAACTAATATAGTCCACTGAATAGAATCATCTAAATGATGTGAAAGAGAAAATAAGGAAAAAAAATCCATAAAATCATTTACAGCTCTTTTTTATCATAGTACTTATGAGTGACTCATTGCCTACATGGCAGGCATCAGAAATAAGGGCTCGGCTGAGGATGGCCGAGGTATGTTCAATGAGGATCAAATGCTGTTTTGCAGACAGTGTTTAAAGAGTGACATGCAAGCGCCCTCGATCAATACGTACACTTTCCACTAGGCGGTGAACGGTAGGCTCGCAATCCTTTCAGGGCGGAGCGATCTCAGGTCTATCGTGACCGTGGCGGACTAGTCTTATGGCAGGCTTGTATCAGCTCGTCGAACTCGATTATGTTGAATAAACTTGTCATTTGGACTTCTTCGTTCAGCAGATGGCAGAGCGCCTGGAACCAATGAGATTGTGGGCGGGGCTTTCATCAAAGGAGGCGTGGCAACTCACGGTAAGTGCAGAGAGCATCAGCATGTACTTGGCCACGCGACAAGTTGCGTGAGGTGCATTGTCCACCTTCTGGTTTCTCACGTATGCATACAGTGCGTTGAGAAAACGTTCTTTTCCTTTTGCAACCACCGATTTTCCTTCAGAGCTCAGACCGAAATCTGTAATGATAAAGAATTAGTGTTGAGAAATTTGGGGCTATAAATTTGAATCAAAAATTCGAATGTAGGTATATACAGTCATTTAAGTTAATCGGGCGGGCCAGCGGCGCTTGGGTTTGGCACGTCGCGAGCTTGTTTTCCACCAACTGGCTGGCGCCGTGCCAAAACCCAGCCTACTGACGCGCCTCACCGGCGCTCAACACGAACGCTGTCAAGGTGCTGACTTCGGAACTGGTTCCGCTGGAGCCTTCCATCTCAATAGGACCGGTTCACTTGCCTTTGGGTGCTTATCCCTTCCACACCTGATCTCCGACAGTACACGCAAAAACCCTTAGATGCGGTAGTGTGGCTGCGTACTTCGACAGAGCGTCGTGTCAGCAGCGTTTTGGTGAGATATTACCATTTGGGACAACTGTAATCAAGTCTTTGTCCAACACAGACTAAGATGACAGTTGTCCCAAATAAAAATATCCCACGAGTAACCCATCCTACGCCGAGTTCAGATGCCACGCCTACTCCATCCCAGGGATAAGCGATGTACGTAGTCGCTAACCAACCGGCTGACTAGGCTCAGAAAAATTAGAAC
Organism: Cooperia oncophora; assembly: GCA_036418165.1. NCBI lineage: Eukaryota > Metazoa > Nematoda > Chromadorea > Rhabditida > Trichostrongylidae > Cooperia > Cooperia oncophora. The sequence continues at coordinate 5,737 of MU931995.1, read as the reverse complement.
ATCCTGCATCAGTTGAAAACCCATATTTCACTCTCCGCGCCCGCGATGGCACCTTCGCATATGACAATCCCCACCTTCAGCGCATCAAATACGATCACATACCAAGCCGTCAGAGATTTATGACATATGTTCGAGCCTTGTCATGAAACTGCTTGTCATTTCAAGTTTTTCAGACCTCGCCCATCCATTCCCGTGCGTACTGGTGACAAATTTGAGGCTTTCGAAGCGATACGCAGGGGCAGGTTTTCAGAGTGCGACCGGAACAGACAAGGCAGCAAGCGTGTTATTGAGCATGTGTACTATGCAAAAGCTGCCCAGGTGTAGGGCCTTCCCTGGCGATGTCCCTCCACTTCTTCTCTAGAGCTCCACGAGGTTGCTTGCTGTGTGATTCGAAGACCAGTGTTTCCCTTATCCAGAGGTCTCCAGGCCTTCCCAGTACATGCCCGATGCAGTTGCTGCTTTCGTGCAATTACCTGGATTGGAGCTGTCTGTGTGGCCACCCTGACGCTCTCGATCCAGACTCTTGTCCTACCACAGGACCATACCAGCATCCTTGTTTCAGCTGAGGGTGGGGGAGTGTCGTATGGAATGCGTGGAGCTGCCTTTTATGATTCCTGCATATGGGTCAGTACTCGCTACCGTAAAGCATCAGGCCTTACCCATAACTGGGTGCCAACCTAGGTGCCTAGGTGCTGTCCAGGAGTATTCTTTGGGATCGAAATTCTTCACCTCAATCGAACGCCTCGTAGGCAGTGCAACCATAATTTCCTTTCCTTTAAAAGCAGTCGGGCGATACTTTCATGTTCACTATGAAAAAGAGCAAAGGTGCCCAGTAATGCAAAAATGGTGAAAAAACAGGGCGAAATGGTGGGGAACTACGATATGGCTTTATTTCATCGCCCTGCGCACAAGGACAGTGGCGAGCGCGAACGGCCTGAGGCGCAATCGCCTGCCTTCAGACGAGTCTACCGACTGGACCCTTTACTGCTGGCAAAAGTGCCAGCAGTACCTTCTACGTCGCTCTACGTCACATTACATTACACGTAGGCACGGGTGGTTCATATACGTGGGCTCGGGCTGTCCACAACGGCACGTCCTCATGCTATGATGCCTACACGATCCAGTGGTGCGCGGCGGCGAACCGTGAGCGTCCAGCCGCGTCGTTATGTTGCCTGCTCACTCTTAGGCGCAATATAAGGATGGGCATGCAGAATTCACGTGATCCTGAACAGGCGCTGCCGTAGGCGCCCCTCCCAGGGTCACGGAATTTCTGCCATGCCAATCCTGTTAATCCTACTCGTATTTAGGGATATCGCCCCAACTGCCTTTAAATTCTTCACACTTGACCAAGGCGCAGTACACGCTAGTTGCAGGGGTGGAGCAAGGCCCACCACTGCGTCATATCCGCTGGTGCGCCCTCTACTCACATAGAGTATTAGAGGTGCTTCGCAATTAGAAGCATTGGAAGAGTCCTAATACAAGAGAAGGATTGTATTGCTGAAGCCATACTTGGTCTATGTTACAAGGGGCGAGTTACAATGTGAAACACACCCACACCCGCGGCGCATCCCCTTTCCTCAACTAGATAGAACTTGAAGTGCATTCATAGTTGATATCGCTGCAATAAGTCAGGGCGGCTGTCAGGAGTAGTGGAACAAGCCGGCCCGGGGCTGCGTACTCTACTCTAGTGAACGGTTAGCGATCGATTTAGAAAAAAAAAAGAACAGTGATAGGAAAAGCCAAGGTCGGAGTCTTTCCCTGCCCCGTGGCAACCGCCCCGACTGATTCGCGAATGGTCTGCTGAACCCAATAAGCTATCGATGCAAGCTACAGGGGACATTGGGAACAAAGAAGTGACAGCGAAACTTCGATGAACGAACAGCAATTCGTCCATGAACCAATGACTGCCTGCCGAGAGCATTGTTGTTGCGCTGCCTGCACGTCCATACCAGTTTCTCTCAAAAATGAATTTGGACTACCCCGAAGCACGAGCATTTTCGCACACACCCACGGGATCGGGATTCTAATGACACTTTCTTCGCACTTGTTGAACAACACGCCGAAAATTTTGCTAATGACCAATACCGATTAACACCAGCTTATTCATAGCGGAGTTGGGAGGTTTCTGGGAGTAGTGACCATGATAGAAGGGGGACGACGCAAATGTTATGAAAAAATATTCAAAAAAATCAGAGACCAAGATTGGGGGCCCACTATAGAAAAATTAAATCATTCTTAGCTGGAATAGACCGAACCTTCACGCAAACGAACACAATCGCTTCACAACAACAAACTCCACATCATCCATAGCCATCGACCGCATTGGACCGATTACGTAAGCTCATCAAGCGTGGCATACATTGCTTATAGAAATCGACGATGCTGAAACGCAGTGCCCAGAGAACAGATCGAACGTATTCTCCAAAAAACGACAGTGTGACGATAGGTTCGCTTTTCTAGTCGCGGTGAATATGTCACTAATAGCGTGCCACAATCTCACACAACAAACAAAAGGAGCTTTAGGCGACCGCGCGGAGCATGTTGCTCCACTTGATGTGTACGACCCAACGTTCTATGTAGCCTTTCTTGAGTTGACACGTTTTAACATGGTTAGACGAGCTTGCTCCAGCTTCACAAGTTTCACCAGAGTGAGACTTGTAAACCGGAAGTAGTGAAGCAGTTAAAGTGCAAATGCCCCCCTCCGTCGCCGAATTGCGCCCAAACAAAACACGAGTGATTCAAATCTTTTCGTTTTTTATTGCTAGTAGGCTACGGAATGGAAAGCTGAACGGGTATTCGGGTAGACACTCTTAAAATCATCAACTTTCCTAGCCGCGCGCTGCGTGCCAAATATTCCGCACGATCAGAAATCCTATTTGTGTACAACTGGTCAAGAGTAAGTAAGTTAGTCTACTAGGAAGCCAGCTCACCTTGGATGTCCTCCTTCGACTGGATGGAACGCACCATTAGCGAAACATAATCCAGGCGCTCCACATTTCATCGAATAGTACGAGTGACTCAACCTACAAAAATCAATTATCGATTTTCTGGAGCCAATCACAACAAGCTATAGGGCACAAGGCACGTCGTACAGTGGGGATAACCGCGAGGAGGTCGTATTGGTCACTGAAGGGAGGGAAGATGGTCGTCGTATTTGCCCTTGAGAAAAAATGTTTTCGCTTGTTGGCTTTTTCCGGTTTTTTTTCTGTTTGAAAGGCGCTACGTACTTCCGCTCGCAGATGCTTCCGAGGAAAAAGTGGAGGGATGTCCAGAAAAAACAAAAAAAAACTAGAAGTTGGGAAATTCAGTAGGAAGGCAAGTAGGAACGGGTGGAGGCATGCCAGAGAAGGAAATTTTGAGGCGGGAGTCGCAGTTTGCAAAATTTTCCTCAGTGGCAGGACGTGCTATGATAGCTATGCTGCACACGCTGTATTCAGCCCACGTTTGGGTCAAGGAATTGATCTTTTAAAGGCAGTTGGCACGATAAATCCCCCAAGACGACTAGGATCAATACTCCTGGCAGGATAGAATTCCGCGACCCTGGGCAGGCGCTGCATAGCGGTTTCCCCGAGAAGGTGCCCTTATAAGGGCCCTATCAAGCCACAACTTTACGTCCCAAACGCCCGCCCGCCGCCCAAATGGACGACCGTTCCTGACGCTCTAATCGATTCATTTGCTAAGCAAATTATGAAGCGAAGGGATTGGTATGAAGCGGCCGTGATGCTGCATGCATGGGTACACATATGCAGCCGTATCTTCGGTAGCGGTGATTGGTAAGATGCCTACGGGAAACTCGTCCGAAATCGATTTACAAGTCACTGAGAACGGAGGCTTTTTCTTCGCAGGATTTTGACCGTTTCACTCCGTTCTTTCGCCATTTCCCCACTATACAGCGCCCTACTAGCATTTTAGGCTAAGTAGGAAACCATCGTGCCAACTGCCTTTAAGCTAGCCGGCAAATGACTGAAGGGTGCCATCCGCAGAAACGACGAAGAGCTGGGATATTCCCCGGAAGACTCGAGACTTTGAGGAAAAGTCGACGGCTATGCTAGGCTTAAAGGCAATTGGCAAGGTAAATCCCTGAGACCAGTAGGAATAATACGCCTTGCGGATACATTCTTATACGCCTGGGATTCCGCTACCCTGAGCAGGCGCTACCCTTATAAAGCCCTATCAAGCTACAACACACCGACCCAAACGCCCACACGCCCCTCCGCCCACAAATGGGCGACCGTACCTGATGCTCGTATTGCTTCATTTGCTAAGTAAAATATGAAGCGAGGGGACTGGTGTGAAGCGGCCGCAGAATCGCATGGATATGTGAGTACATACGGGCAGTCGTACCTACCGCAGCAGTTATTGGCCTGCTGAAGATGCCTATGGGGGAACTCGCGTCCGGAAATTACCTTTGAAATGTCCCAAGATGAATGATTTTCTTCGTCGGGCGTTTTGACCCGTTTCGCTTCGTTTTTATGCCACGTTTTTCGGCCTACTGCTAGCCCGCCGCTAGTATTTTGGGCAAGCTATGTAAATCATACGTGCAACTGGCACCAATCAAGGGAGGGAAGAATACGTGAGTATTTTCTAGTTCGTTACTTTCTCTAACTATAGGGAGGCGGTTGTTAGACACGATTACATTGCTGTTGATCTGTCGTGGTTATAAGGTTGTCACGACTGACAGCATACATGAACGTCTACAAATCGAAATGGAAATGGTATGCATGGCGTCACCAAAAAGACAATGATTCAGAGCGAAAATGTCTATTTTTTGAGTTATTATTTCTATTCTCAGCTGTCGTTCCCTTTTAAAGGTTTTGCGTCAACTGATGGTTATAGACCATCAGGGTGAGTCATCTAAGAGAATGATAGCAGCTATGAAAGCAATTATTTGAAAATATTCTTTGGTGCAAGTTGCGAAACACATTATGAACAATTAAAGTGACTAATGCTGAATATAATATGGTGCTAAGAATCAGCCACCAACGACTATCGATCCAAAAGTTCAACGGTGTACTGTAAGCAGGGCACGTCGTAGATTCAAGAATCCCCGGTGGGGTCGTATTTGGTCAGTGGTGAGGGGGGAGTCGTATTCGCTCGTTGCTGAGAGAAGAGGGCAGAGTAGAGCATCGTGATGTGTGAAATGTTGGTCTAGGTACGACTTCCCCTTCCTTCCGAGAGAGGATGTCGGTACGATCCCCCATCTAAATGAGGGTCTCGGTAACGACTCCGCCCCTTCCCCAACACCTACCTACCAATTTCCCACATTTTCCAGTTCTTCACCCAAAGTTTTCCGTCGAGCGGAGGGGGGTATAGTGAAACAGGAAAAATCACGCGAAAAGTCAACAACCGGGAAACTTCCAAACACAGCAAATTTCTCTTGAAGGCACATACGATCACCCCCCCCCCCCCCTCCCCAGCAGAAAAGTACGACTCGTATTCTGTTTCACACAACGATGCTGTACCCTGGGAGAGGGTCGTATCCTCCAAGAAATTTCCCCGGTGGCGGAAGTGCCCTGACCGCAAGAGAACGAACAACATTGTCGCGCTGTCGTACACATCTGTCTTGTTGACCATGACCTTTACCAGTTGTCTCATAAATTTCGTCAGACTTTTAACGCTTTTGTCGGCGCTGTTCGGCTTAGCGGGGGCACTTTGCACGTTCCTTTTGTTGGTTCATGGTAATTGACAGGTAAGACGCGTAAACTCTTGTGAAACTGTGGAACGGTAAATGTGAGCC
>MU931991.1:0-10993 GCA_036418165.1 Cooperia oncophora | reverse complement strand
GAGTTTTTGCCTACCAGCAGGACGTGCCCTGTTTCAAAGAGCTTCTTGTGCTATTTAATTGGCGATTAACATCATCGGTAAAGATTTGGGTTTATTTCCTTAGGTAGCTCCTCCCCCTTTGGGCTACGGCAGAAGTCCTTATCTCCATTACCCCTGTATCTAATTTGCAGAAGAAGTTCTTTTAATTGCCCCTCTAAGTTTATTAGCACCCTGGGCGCTGATTGGCTGGACCAGGGAGGGTCTTTGCGCTTTCTCTAGTTCATTTGCAAGTTCCTGTTAAGTTACACGCTAGGTAAGACCTGTAGACGTTGCCAAGTGTAAGCTAATCTCCTGCTGTTGCATAGCTCTGAGTTTACAAACCTCCACAGGAGGCATCGGTGATGATCGCAAAATGCCCCCACCAAGATGAACTGCTCCCCACCCTGTATTAAATAAGATTGTACATCAGTAAGCTTCAATAGCTCCTTGGATACGTTCAAAAAACACTCAAACGGTAAAAAACTACAAAAAAAGCTTAATTGTAGAAGCCAAGTAAAGTGAGCGCATTCCACAGACGCGGTACTGAACACGGAAACGATTTCTTCGTGGCTCTGCACTTAGGTAATGGCTAATGGACCTCCTGGGGAAAAAATAGTGCCAGGCAAGAACCTTCCAGTACGTCTGCGACCATGCAGTAAACAAATGCGTCACTGGGAGTCGCATTGCGAAAAACCCGGTGGGTGGCCGCAGCAGCCAGCCGCGAGAGAGTGCATCAAGCGAAGGAGACCAGACGTTCGCAGAATGTTCGCCGCGCATTCCGCGACGCCGATGCGGCGGCCTATTTAAGTCACCGCCCATCGTGGGAGCAAAAGGCATCCGTCTGATTTCAAGCTTATCTTCAAAATGTCTCTGTGGATTCGTCCTGCCAGTATTCTGCCTCGCTTCGTCGAGGAAGCTATGCGAGACTTCCGCTATTTGGAACCGATGATGTTCGGTCCCCTTCAACGCCTTTCCGTTCCATGGGAGGCAGCGGAAACAGCGGTGGTAGCAAATGGTGACGTTCTTGGCTTTTTTCTTTCTATCAATGCCAAGGCTATTTATTTTCCTACAGTTTTTCTGACTGCATTAAATTTTGCTCTTCCAGGTGGTCAACAACGATTCGAAGTTCGCCGTTTCGATTGATGTATCGAAATTCAAGCCAGAAAATCTAAAAGTGAATATCGAAGGTCGTCAGCTAACGATCGAAGGAAAGGAGGAAGTCAAGGATGAGAACGGCTATTCCATGAGGTAAGTCTACACTCTGAATTTTCTTTTTTGATCACAAATATAGGGGTTCTCCGGTTCGCAGGGATGCCCGCAGTTGTTTTAGAGACTCTCGATAGGCCCTAGTTTTAGGGGGGGGGGGTATTTAGGGAATCTCATTTGTTTCCATTCTGTACTTATGTATTCACCTGTTCCGGGTGGGGGAGGGCAGTTCACATATTGTTGAGAATTTATCATGAGGGGCGTTTGGGTGCCAGAGACGAGCACTTTTCACGGGGGGGTGATAATGGGTATTTTTGCTAGAAGTTTTGGAACTAGTAGGATTCCCTTCCTTGTCAGTAATGGGATGCACTTCACTACGACTGAAATGTTAGGGGATCTAGGGACGTGGAAGTTAGTTCGCAGGGGCAGAGGTTGGAGTTACGGGGGGATAGAAAATTTATTAACACGATTATGTGACCCACAGTAGGGCTTCAGTCCATGCTTCGCTGAGAACATTTCGTTTTCCGTTCCGGCTTTTCGAATATCGCACCTGCGGACCATTTTTCGATTTCCCGACCCCTTTGTGCTCAATTTAGAAATGCACGAAGTATTCTTCTTTCAGGTCATTCGTTCGCCAATGGATGCTACCAGAAAACGTTGACCTAGACGCTGTCCGCTCCTCCCTATCGGACAATGGCCAACTTTCCATCGAAGCACCGAAGATCGGGAAAGCAGTGATATCGGGAAATGAAAGCCATTCCTATCGACGCGATGTACCTGCCACCGAAAGCATCGAAGGCGAAAAGATCGATGCCGTAAAGAACAACGCCGTAAAGACCGACGCCATAAAGAACAACGCCGAAAAGAAATGAGCTATTTCCGAATGACAGTCCCGGGTGATCCTACTGGGCTACTTGTACTACTGTAGCTTAGCTCATGTAAATTGTAAGTAAATTTTAGTGTTACTAGCACGCTCTTAGAACGTTCGGTGTAGATATTACTGTAACTAGTTAATCTAATAGTGACGTGTACAGTTGTTACTCGTAATCGTTTGTTGTTGTTACTTGAGTCATTTTGTCAATAAATGTAAGACAGTTAAGTTATGAAGTTCTTCTCCAAGGCTACGTTCACACTTTGGTACTTGATCGATTCTGTCGCGCGACTAAACTGAGCACGCTGCAATACTTATTGGACCGCTGCAAAGTTATACGTTTATCCGGCTTCGGAAACACTAGCCTGTAGAGCCGTGAAGTCGCAGTTGGATTTCCAGGCGGGTCTGCAAGCGCATGGCCTGAACAGCTTAGTCGCAAGTTTTATGAGAATCACTCAGGGCCCACACTTGGATGAGTGAAGCTGGTAAATAAGGTTGCGTTCAAGCTAGTAAATAACGGCTCGTACAGCTTGAAGTCAATTACCAAGTAGATATAAACTACAAACGATAGCCTCTTCCATGAACAACTAGCGACATTGGTACGATCAATGGCTTGATCACTGCGGGCCATAGCCAAGGCGGTAGGCGATCTGATTGATCGGAGATCCAGGGCTAAAGGGGATCTCCGCCGGATCCGAGCCCTTGCAACTGGTGATACCATGCATTCCAGAGATGGCCTGGAAGAAACCTTACTGAGGGTCAGAGGCACCTTTAAGGGAATCCAGCGACTTTTAGACGCCCCCCATAGAGATGCCCTTTATTGCGAGCCCCTACATTTGCTGGTCTATTCTGTTCCATCGGCGTTTCCTCTTAGGTAAGAATCCTCGCCAAGGGAGATTCCCCAAGGCTTGAGCCAGTTGGAAGGGGAATTCCCCTAAAGCTCGGAGCCCGCTGCAAAGGGGATTTCAGCCCGGTCTAGAGCCAGTGCGGTAGGCGATCTGATTGATCGGAGATCCAGGGCGAAAGGGGATCTCCGCCGGATCCGAGCCCTTGCAACTGGTGATACCATGCTTTCCAAAGATGGCCTGGAAGGAACCTTATTGAAGGTCAGAGGACACGGTAAGGAAATCTCAGCGACTTTAAGGACCCCTTTCTGGCGGACCCCCACTTTTGCTACTGTCATTGCTTTCGTCGGTGTTTCCTCTTAGGTAAGGGTCCTCGCCAAGGGAGATCCACCAAGGCTTTGAACTATTCGGGCATGGCCGTTTTTATCTTCAAATATGAAAGAGTTCCTTTCTTGATCTTTTCACTTGCCGTCTACTCGTACGGTATTCGGGCTGATCTATCTGTCGATGCTGTCGACCCCTCGTTTCGTCGACGTCGTTTGCACCCTCCTCACCGTGCGCACTCTCTCACCTTTTTGCCAGTCCCTCACATTCGTTAGGGCGACTTTTCTCAAGTGCCACCAGAAATAAAGGGAGCTCCGGGCAAATGGAGAAAAGAAGAGGCGATCAATGTTAAATCCTTTTGAAAGTTTTTGTCAAAATTAGCATGGATGTATGAAGGTTGTGACTCCGATTCCAGGAGTAGGGTTTGAGAGGTTGAGCACTTCCGAAGAAGTTTCATTGACTATAAGTGGGAGGTTTCCTTTGCCTGAGATTATAGCCTTATCTGGTACGCTACTGATTGCTTCTTCTGCAAAACGTGGGCAGCAATCAGCCGTCAGCAGCTCTGAACGCACTCTCCAATAGTTCGCGACTTAGCAATTTGGTAGGTAACGGCGACTGACCGCGCTCGACCGGAACAGCTGGCCTGTGGTGGGTTGGCAGTGATACGAGGTTAGTCGCAATCGCCAGAGTCGCGGACCATGAACGTGGCCTCATTGCGTTGAATGCGAAAATGCCACGCTGTCGTTCGCGGTCTTGAGTTGGCGTTAGCTCCGATCTCGCTCATTATCCCAAATGGGCAGTCCACAAATCGGGTTTAGCATTAAGAAGACAGTGGTTCCCACTAAAAAGGAGAGAAATAAAGGCGTAAATTTCCATACTGAACTATCATGGTAGAAAACATCCTATATGGTATAAGCATTACTGTTTGACGGAGCGGATTAGCCTGCTTAACTCAATCAGTGAGCCATATAAATGTGATAAATGTTTCCCAGCGATGAAATACGACTCCCTCCCTTGCTGGGAAGCCTCACCGACATGTTACCCTGACTGAGGCGCCGTTGTTCTCTTCAGCTGTTTATGTTCTCGCATGGGCAGCTTGTGAACATGTTCGCGGCGGACTGTTAGTCGCGCCAGGCCCAGCAGCGAAGGTGTTGGCAATAAGACGCGAACCACGGCATAACACTTTTACGGTCAAAGCTAGGAGCTGCTTTCATGCTCGACTCGAGCCACTGCGACTGACCGCGCTCCACCGCTAATCATTGCACCACCGCGAACGCTACTTTATTTACAGTAAGGATCGAATTTCTCGGACATTGCAGTCAGAGATATCGGAAGAGCGCGGCCTCGAAGTAGCGCGACAGAATCGCTCCAGTCGCGAAGTATGGCTCCAGTATGAAAGCTTTAAGGTGTGAAATCGGAGCTGTAGAACGCTGTCTCTGCGTTTTGCAAAGGCAGCAATGAGCAGCGTACCAGAAATGGCCATCAACGGAGGCGAAGGAAACATCTCCTGAAACAGCTAGAATAACGTTTGAAAGTGTGCTATTTCTCAAATGGCCCTCATCCTTGGAATCAGCGTCAAGACCTTCATACATTCATGCTACTTCTGATAAACGGTTTCTGAAAGACTCTTGATCTTCACTTCTCCTCCTCATCTGCCCTGAGCACGCCTTGACCTCTGTTTCACTTGACAAAAGACTGTTCCAAGGAAAGCAAGAGACTGGCAAAAAGTGAGAGAGTGCGCACAACGAGGAGAGTGCAGACGGCTCCAACAAAACGAGGGGTCGACGGCATCGACAGGGTAGATCAACCTGGGACACTGTATGATCAAATGGCAGAGGCCAGATCAAGAAAGGAACTTTTTCAAACTTGGGATAATAAAAGTTCATGCCCGAATGGAGCTCTATACGCTGGTTCCGAAGAAGTAGTTCGCTCTTCAAATTGTCTTGGCCGAGCAAAGTTATTCAAAGTGAAATATTACTTACGGTGAAGGGCTAAAACTTATAGGAGCATGGGGTGCAGGGATTAGGTCACTGAACTAATCAATACCCCCCTCCCCGCCTTCCATTGTTCATAGAATTGGCTAGCTTTATGTCTATTCAGTAAACAGCTTGAAAATGTACACGCTTTTTCACTTCCAACAACTACAGAGTTGTTCGCTGCAGATGCTCGGGCAGCTTTTGAGGCGGGGAAAGGGAAGGGATGGGTTTGGCGCAGCGCCGTAAGCATCCTCCACCATCGTGGTCGCCTGCCAGGTTTCTAGTGTGGAGAAAAGGCTGGCGCAGCTCCGAACTCAGTTCCCCCCCGGCTCCCTGGAACGCGGAACGTCCAGCTCTTGCCAGTGGGACTGTGTGTAAAGCATGAGCAGAACTGGCTCTGGTAAAGGATTTATTAAACCAAATATGTGACCTCGAAACAGTACCCAAGCTGCATGATAAGCCAAAGAAAATATCGTAAAAGTTATGCATAATGAATTGACGCGACTTGTGCTGGGAATGAGTTTATCATCCCATGCAGATGAAAAGAAGCATCTCAACTATGTCGTTTGGTTGAGGCTTCTTCACTGGTGGGAAGGGGCCCTTTCGATCGGAATCGAGCGGCGTTGGTTGCTCGCTTCAGTCACTTTCGGTGCTTCAATGGACAGATGGCCAGCGTCGCTGAGCTGCGTACGGATCGCTTCAAGATTCACTGTTTCGGGTAGTGTCCATTTTCGAATGAAAGATCTGAATAGATTTATGAGTTTATTAGCTGGCAAATATAAAGACACACTGTACAGTGACCTCCTTAGATCCGGTCCTTGCCATGTACGGGGTTAGTCGGTCCGCAGCTGCGGTAGTGAGCCACTTTCTCTGCTGAAAGTGCACGGGAACAGAGCTAGAGGGAAACGATGCCCGGGTGCCGTCTCCATATTCCGTGTGCGATATGAAGAAGATGCAGCTATTGCGTCGACACGAATTTCCTGCGAACACACAGTCAGCAGAGAACAACCAGAAGTGAGAGGGCGCAGACAAGCAGCGCGTTTGGCTATGCTTAGGCGCGTGAGCATTGCTTCCCAGGTGTAGCATCTTAGTGCGAGCAGAGCACATCACAAGTTGAGGATTTTCGTCAAGTCCGTACCATCCATTCTTTTCTTTAGGGGGGGGGGGGGTGGTACGGCACCCCTATGGTTCCCTTTCCATCAGTTGTCCAGGTGGGGGGAGGGGGGGGTGGGGGAGGTATACAGCACACATGAAACAGGAAAAACCACGAAAAGTCAGCAAGCTCACTCAGAAGGTTAGAAAATACGACTCCTCTCCCAACAACAGCAAATACGACTCTTTCCCCTACAGCCCCCCCCCAAAAAAAAACAAAAATTCAACAGTTAAAAAAAAATTTTCACCCGGCCCAAATACAACCAGCCCTCTGCCAGCGACAAATCTGACCCGATCAACAGCGATATGCCTGGAGGTGCGAGTTGACCTGCGAAGTAAGCACCGCTGCCATCTGCAACATAGTGCCCGACTTTTATCACTCAAGTCAATTCGAGGCCCCGACTGGTAGTAACGCGTACAACATCACATGTCAAATGGGGGGGGGGGGGGGGGGGGGGGGGGGGGGGGGGGGGGGGGGGGGGGGGGGGGGGGGGGGGGGGGGGGGGGGGGGGGGGGGGGGGGGGGGGGGGGGGGGGGGGGGGGGGGGGGGGGGGGGGGGGGGGGGGGGGGGGGGGGGGGGGGGGGGGGGGGGGGGGGGGGGGGGGGGGGGGGGGGGGGGGGGGGGGGGGGGGGGGGGGGGGGGGGGGGGGGGGGGGGGGGGGGGGGGGGGGGGGGGGGGGGGGGGGGGGGGGGGGGGGGGGGGGGGGGGGGGGGGGGGGGGGGGGGGGGGGGGGGGGGGGGGGGGGGGGGGGGGGGGGGGGGGGGGGGGGGGGGGGGGGGGGGGGGGGGGGGGGGGGGGGGGGGGGGGGGGGGGGGGGGGGGGGGGGGGGGGGGGGGGGGGGGGGGGGGGGGGGGGGGGGGGGGGGGGGGGGGGGGGGGGGGGGGGGGGGGGGGGGGGGGGGGGGGGGGGGGGGGGGGGGGGGGGGGGGGGGGGGGGGGGGGGGGGGGGGGGGGGGGGGGGGGGGGGGGGGGGGGGGGGGGGGGGGGGGGGGGGGGGGGGGGGGGGGGGGGGGGGGGGGGGGGGGGGGGGGGGGGGGGGGGGGGGGGGGGGGGGGGGGGGGGGGGGGGGGGGGGGGGGGGGGGGGGGGGGGGGGGGGGGGGGGGGGGGGGGGGGGGGGGGGGGGGGGGGGGGGGGGGGGGGGGGGGGGGGGGGGGGGGGGGGGGGGGGGGGGGGGGGGGGGGGGGGGGGGGGGGGGGGGGGGGGGGGGGGGGGGGGGGGGGGGGGGGGGGGGGGGGGGGGGGGGGGGGGGGGGGGGGGGGGGGGGGGGGGGGGGGGGGGGGGGGGGGGGGGGGGGGGGGGGGGGGGGGGGGGGGGGGGGGGGGGGGGGGGGGGGGGGGGGGGGGGGGGGGGGGGGGGGGGGGGGGGGGGGGGGGGGGGGGGGGGGGGGGGGGGGGGGGGGGGGGGGGGGGGGGGGGGGGGGGGGGGGGGGGGGGGGGGGGGGGGGGGGGGGGGGGGGGGGGGGGGGGGGGGGGGGGGGGGGGGGGGGGGGGGGGGGGGGGGGGGGGGGGGGGGGGGGGGGGGGGGGGGGGGGGGGGGGGGGGGGGGGGGGGGGGGGGGGGGGGGGGGGGGGGGGGGGGGGGGGGGGGGGGGGGGGGGGGGGGGGGGGGGGGGGGGGGGGGGGGGGGGGGGGGGGGGGGGGGGGGGGGGGGGGGGGGGGGGGGGGGGGGGGGGGGGGGGGGGGGGGGGGGGGGGGGGGGGGGGGGGGGGGGGGGGGGGGGGGGGGGGGGGGGGGGGGGGGGGGGGGGGGGGGGGGGGGGGGGGGGGGGGGGGGGGGGGGGGGGGGGGGGGGGGGGGGGGGGGGGGGGGGGGGGGGGGGGGGGGGGGGGGGGGGGGGGGGGGGGGGGGGGGGGGGGGGGGGGGGGGGGGGGGGGGGGGGGGGGGGGGGGGGGGGGGGGGGGGGGGGGGGGGGGGGGGGGGGGGGGGGGGGGGGGGGGGGGGGGGGGGGGGGGGGGGGGGGGGGGGGGGGGGGGGGGGGGGGGGGGGGGGGGGGGGGGGGGGGGGGGGGGGGGGGGGGGGGGGGGGGGGGGGGGGGGGGGGGGGGGGGGGGGGGGGGGGGGGGGGGGGGGGGGGGGGGGGGGGGGGGGGGGGGGGGGGGGGGGGGGGGGGGGGGGGGGGGGGGGGGGGGGGGGGGGGGGGGGGGGGGGGGGGGGGGGGGGGGGGGGGGGGGGGGGGGGGGGGGGGGGGGGGGGGGGGGGGGGATGAAATATGGAGACGACATCCGAGATATTAAACTAAGCTATCTCCTTCTCTCGCGCACGGGTAACCGCTGAGCCGCAGAAAGTGACATCATACTGCACTGCGGACTCTTTCACCACGCACATGGCAAGGACAAGGATCCACAGAGTGTACAGTTTTTTTTCAAACAAAGCTACTTACCTTATGGCATGAAACTGTGTCAGTTTTCTCTCTTGCTTGCCCTCGATGACAGATTCACGGCACGTTCCAGGTTCACTTTCAGCTCTTCTGGGTGAAAATGGGACACGTCCAGAGACACGGCAAACTTCTTGTCATCGTCGACGACCTGTCAAAAAATACTACATATATCCTGGTCGGGCACTTCTTCACAAATTTCTTCCCTGATTTCGAGGAAATTCTCTGACTCAATTCATTGCGGACCGGTTGGCGTGTCAGCCAGCATGAGTGCGCACACTGTTGAAGCCGTTCTCAGCCTTTTTGTTGAAACGCGTATGCGACAAAAAGTGTAGAAAACGAGTAGCACGAAGGATACAATACAGTAATGTCACTTGCCCGCTTCAACAACTGGCTGCAAAACGACTTTGGCACCGCGCCAAACGCAGCCGCACAGGACACGCCCCACCGGTCCGCAATGATGAGGGACTGTAGAACAACACTGAAGTCACTGAGAAAACGAAAAACTAGTCTAATCAGTGAACCGTTTGAGTCTCATCGGCGACGTGCATCACTGACTGATCTGCATGTCTCCAGTAAGGGTAGAGGCTTCTCTCGAAACGACTGAAGTCACGGAAATAATCGTTCATCATGCGATTCATCATATGAGCCCATTGATCCATGGCTGCTATTTGACTGCACGTTCACTGTAGAGGAAATAGGATAGAGAATTTTCGTAAGCAAAAACACAGATAGGTAGACAAGACAGATAGATAGATAGAATAACGAGATAGGACAGGACACCCTAAGTGGATTCATTGTCGCATGGGAGCTGGGTAGGTCGTTAGTTTGCGGTTCACCACACTTTGCGGCCAGCGTCGCAACAGACGACGAGTACGTCCAGCTTCCGAACGCGTGCGGCAGCAAGCGACCAGAGAAGTAATAGTATATCGATTCTAGCCGTTTGCCACCGTAATGCCAGTGATGCCCAAGCCGTCACCAGCGTTCTGGATGAGGAGGGTATGGGCCATAGGGACGGCAGAACAGCTGTTACGGTCCTACCCGCGCCTCAACTTCTACGTAGCAGTCTGCCTACTCTCTGCTATCACAGCCATACAATCCTCTACCCAAGACGGTGAGTGAACGCTTAGATCCGATACCATGATACTTCCAGGACCTGCGACGATACTGAGCTGCGAGGCTGCGTTACGGATGCTGGTAGACACTGGCGAAGGCTGGGAGACGCTGGCAGACGCTAGACCGATATCTATGTTTCCTAGTCGCTGACGCTGCTGGACGCTGAAACGCTAGTGGACGCTGCCGCAATTATGAATGCAGCCTCACGGCGATGTAGGCGTTGCTGCGTTCATGCTTCGCGATTGGCGTTGCTGAGCTTTCATCCATACCAGAACCAACCGCACCAGAGCCCAAACCACTCAAACAAAAAAGTGATGTTTGGCGTCTTTCTCAGAAGAATCACCTCTTGTGGTCTTCTCCCGTCTACCGCAACCTTTTACTCGACGGGAACGCGGATGGGGACATTTTTGGGGGCTTCCACCCAGAACTTCTACCTCTAGAAGCCGACAGCCTGGTTTCATATTGATCTGATTGTTCGAGTATTAAACCACTGACCTATTCATCTTCTGTGCACTGTGAAGGTGGCAAAGGGTTCTGCCGTTGAGTTGAGGGAAAATTTCGCAAAGTATGACCCCCCCCCCACCCCTTAAGACTTCCTCCTCTAGTGTCCCCTCCCCTTTCGATGGCCCATCCTACCAAACTTCCTCTTAACTTTCCCAACTTTTCCAAAATTCTAGAAATTCTGCCTAAAAAGCTGCTGTCGAGCATATATTCGTGATCAGGACCCCCGGCTGCTCCAGATTCAAGTTTACGATGAAATTTTCAAAATAGCGGTGAAATGACAAGAATTAATGTACAATGTCTTCTGGGGTATAAGGCGCACCCATATATAAGGTGCACATTCGCTTCGAATGCCGCCAATAATTCTTCCTCACTTTAATTTGTGCCCTTTTTGTTCTTACCCTTCTTATTAATGCTTTTATTGATCATTTGTTTATTTTTAATGATCTACAATTAGTGAGAAAAATCTTTGAAAACTAAACGGAAGATTAGAGACAGAAAAAGCTGCTGCTGTATCGACGAACGCGTTGTTTTTCGCGCGCGTTGTCGCGTGCGACTTCGAGCCAGGGCACATCGATGCTGGGGAATCCCCAACAGGGGGAGGGGGGGGTCG
>MU931990.1:0-12616 GCA_036418165.1 Cooperia oncophora | reverse complement strand
AGTTCTGGATTATGGGAAAGTTTAATTTGTTGGCCACATGCCGCAGCCTGTCTATTTAGCAGCGAGTCCGAAAAACTCGTACAATGAGACTTGCGACTGCCAAGGGGTCTTCGCTAGGGTCATCCTCACATTGTTTCGTGTTTCCCTTACTGGAGAGTCACTCAGGGACCACGGACTTATGAGTGAGCAACTACCCTTTACACTTACTTGTGGGACTTGACTTTAGGAGCCAACGCTATCGTCATATTCATGGTCAGGACCCGAGACTACACAAAATTTTTGAAGCTGTTTTGTTATGGATAGCGCACTCGCCCGGAAAGCGTGAGGTGCGGGTTCGACTCCCGCCTGGGGCACGACTTTTGCCCATAACTCAGCATTCTTGTGATAACTACACAAAATGTTTATTGCGCCTCTGTGAAATGGATCGTAGCGCCAAACTGATATCATTGCCCAAAAAAAGAGCGTGATAGTCATTACAGTGCATCGGATTATTATCGCTAGGCCTATATTCCTGCGAAAAATTGGTCGGGTTTTGGGGTCCCAACAGTGTCGAGCAAGCTCCGCCGAGGGTGAGTTGGTCTCTGTAAGAGATCCGACGGAAGCTATGGTATCCGTATGTTTGCTTGATGGTGTCTGATCAGAGTAGTATCGTGTTTGCGACCGTAATTACGCTACTGACAGATTACCGCCCTCATTTATGTAGCCCAGCATTCTCAAGAGGGCGAGTTATATCCTCTATGATCTCCTGTGTTTACTCACCCACCATACTATCTCGTGGTGCTCTTCAGAAGGCGGCAAACACTTGAAGGGGCGGCGGTCGTTCTTGATATTGCTACGAGTGTTCTTATATGAATCCGGGCTATATGGAATTGGAATCGGAAACGGTTATCACATATGGGCGGCACTGGGTAAATTTAGACTCCGCGGGGAGGGGGAGGGCAGGGGAGAGCTCTGAGACCTTCTTATGCAACGTTCCTTCTCCTTCGTTGCCTACCTCTTGCTGAATTATCCACTGTCGCAGACGTAATAGCTTATTACTGTATAGAGCAACATGTATCAATCGATAATTGATTGTCATTGATTTGTGAGGGTTACTGGAAGAAATGAACTAGTTTCTCTTGGTAAGAAAAGAAGACCGATTGATGGATTTCAGCACTAATTAATATTTTATATCACGCGTCAAGTAATCA
Source organism: Cooperia oncophora (assembly GCA_036418165.1). Classification (NCBI taxonomy): domain Eukaryota; kingdom Metazoa; phylum Nematoda; class Chromadorea; order Rhabditida; family Trichostrongylidae; genus Cooperia; species Cooperia oncophora. Next base: position 11,426 of record MU931990.1, on the reverse strand, counting down.
GTATAGAAAGAAATCGAGAACCAGTGGCCCGTGAGCCTGGGGGGGGGGGGGAAGGGAGGGGTGAACTCTTCATCCGTCAGACAAGCTGCAAGAATTCTCGTAACCCTTTCTGGTGATTAAATTCAATTTTCAAAATTTTCTAGTAATTTTGAAGAACTCCCCTGTAGTAATCATGACCGAAGTAGCAACTTGCCTTTTGTAAGCTAACGAAGCTCAGCGAGCGGTGTAATGACCTTCAATCCATCTTGTTAAGGCATCTGAGCGCCTAATAACGGTGTGAATTGCAGGCGATTTCGTGGGAATCATTACATTCGTCTGGTCGGGCAGCTGTCCGGATAGCACTGATGTTGTTACATATCAATATGTCTCATTACTCAACATCGCCAACATTTCACCCGAATTTTTAACGAGTTGTCGTTGCCATGCTCTCTTCAATCCTCTGCTGATGTTGGTCCGAGGATTTCGATAGCCAAAGCACTTAATAAGTTTGCCGTTATCGAAACTTGTAGCCGAGTAGGAGTGCTCTTGAATACATGGCTCAGTGATGTCTGAATTTTAGTATATCTGATGGCTAGTGGAAGATATTCCCTCCACCTTCCCAGCTCGAGGGTTTCCACAGTAATGCGTTTAGGTGTACTGACGGATTACCCTGTTAAGGATGATCTCTCCTATTGACGTTCCTTTCCTGATATATTCTTCATTTTTCAATGCTTGATTCTGGTGAGGGGGAGGTACAGGTACAGGAGAAATCAACGATCTCGCTGAACTCAGGCACCGAATCACGGTCGCGTGGCAGAATCTCTCGATGGCGCTCCTCCAGAAGGCTGTGGCGGAGTATCATAATAGTATTTAATATGCTGTTGAATATGTGGTAGAAATGTCCGATCAGAATTTAATAAAGTGTAACTTATAGCGCCTCGAAAGTCAAGGAAGAAAAGTGACTTTTTTTGCCCCCCCCCCTCTTGTATGGAGAGTAGCTCGACCATTACATGAAACAGAACTATTCTGTAGTCTAGTCTCCATTACTCTGGAATTTGCGATGTCTTGTTAGAAGAGTGTGAAAGTACTCAGAGCGTAGAACCAAAGCTAGCTCTAATTTCTACCACTAGAGGGGAGCGCTACATTTTATTGCCAGCACGCTATTTAGTGAGTGGCCATTACTCTGTGCTGTCCTTATATAACGATAATATTCATGTCGTGCAACTAAACTGGCTTGCCCTAAAAATTGTAATTTTACGAGGACAGCAATACATCACTCATTCGCTAACTGATGTACTATTAACGAATGTAGCCCTCCGCTGCACTCTGATGGCAAATTCTCAGGTGAACTCATCTTTCACTATCCTGCCGGGCGCTTTTCGGCATAGGGGAGGGCATTCTCGCTGGTTTCTTGTGCGAGATCATGTTGACATTTACCAGTAACCTCTCATGAAGCTGAGAAGTGGCAAAAGTGACTCACTTCCATGACAGGAACGCACAACTTTTCCACGGGGTGGCCTGTAAAGATTTCGTTGATCCCTATTTTGAGCCCCCTCTAGCTCAGTCTCTAGATTTTCTTGTCCACATGAGACGACATCAAAAGTACCAGAACAGAGGAGACGTCCGATGTAAGTGTGGGAACTCTTTGGAATTTAAGGACAAAGCCCGCGGTCGCAGATTGTAATATATAATGGAGCTCAGATACGAACAAGCAAGGTACTGAGTAACGAGTAGTGAAGAAAAAGCGAAAAAAAATCGTCGGGGATGCCTATACTTGACCCCCCCCCTATCGACGTCAGCTCGTACGTGCACACGCTAAAGAGAGGGCGTTTTTGTAGGAATTCTCACTTGTTTTTATCGTTACGATATCGCCTCTTTTCCCTTATAACCAATCATCATTCCAAAGAAGAGAGCGAGTAGAGGGGCTCCTACCTAGTAGATAGTAGCCTCTGGGGGTCGGCCTGGGCCAAAATGTTCAGCATCCAATATGCTTGCAAATTTTCACTCTTTTCGAGTAGTGCTGCCACTACAATCGCCTATCGGATCATCTAATATAGTCGAAAGCTTTGAATTTAGGCCGTGCTCAGCCTTTGAGAACGGTGGTGTGAAAGGTCGAATCAGTGGCTGAATGTAGCAACCCAGAGGGGGTGGGGGAGAGGGTGGCAAGTCATCCAGTCATACTGGGTTTTCTTTTTTGCAGATATCATTAACGCATATTTTTGATATGAATGAGGATTTTTCGAAGGACTGTCAATTTTCTATGAGTTAGTCGTTTTGACGGAGTCGTAAAACCTTTTTGAATTGATATCTTGTTAGATTCCCACCATTTTCGAATAATATATTTAAAATTTGTTTGGCCCTAGCAATCACTGAAATGCGGCTGTTTACAAACCTAGTTGAGAAGAGCTATTAGTTGAATGGGAGTAAGTTTTATTAGACATTTTTACCGTCGCCAGAGTGAGATATTCTGCTTGCGTGTGCGGACTGACCTACCGGGAGGCTTGCACGACTGCTGGAGGGCGTTAAATGGGTGAAATCTCGTAAGCGCTACGTTCTTTACTGATGCGTCTCCTATTCTTCAGGGATAATCATTTAAGAAGAACCAAGGGTTCTGGTTCTCCGCCCGCCTTATCGTTCGTTAGGAAATCGCGGAATGAGTCTTCAAGCACTGGAAAAGAAGTAAAAAGGTCTAGCAATAGAACACTTCTTTCATAACCTATGAAAAACCATCCACTAATGATACTATCGTTATGACGACCTCTCCCAGATTGCTCCATTTTTGAAATTGATGAAATTTTTCGTGACAAGTTCATGCAATCCTCAATGCCTCATCAAATCCAGATTTATAGCTATGCCCTCTGCTTATAGGCTCATTCCTATCCTTCTTATTATTTCCACAGTTATGCACTTTCATCGACGTTTGGTGTATCGAATTCGGCTCGTGCCCACTTCTATTTTTCCATACGTAATGAACATTCCATATCCCAAAGCGAATGGGCGTGGCTGCGCACTTCATCTGAAGTTGTCGGAGTATGCGTTCTCGTCGTCAATTTCCATTTGAACTGGTACCCTATTTTGTAGAAGACAGCAAAGACAATTGCCCTGAAGCAGAACATCCCACCAGAAAGAGCAGTGGCCGCCACGTTCATATGAACCGGCCACGCCCTTGCCATCTCCGGATATGGACTGTAAATGCCGAGTACAGAATCCATTTCATCAATTTTCAGATGAGAACTTCGTGATGAAGCCATGTGATCACGAATGTCTCGTCACTTTCGTGTTTGATGTTGGTAGTACTGGTGATGGTGCAGATGGCCATATTGGCGTTCTCATACGGCAGCGTCATGGACGACCGCCTCCGAACGTCTATTCAGAGCTATACTCCGATCCTGGATAGGTGAGTTAGAAAGATTTACGAATGAAAAGGCATAGAACTCAATGGACATCGATAAACTCGTCCTTCACTGTCGGTTACGGTAAAATGTTACTGCTAGTTCGCATGGAAATCGAATCGAACTGTTTGCACGAGAGAAGAAATTCACTCACTGTTAAATTCATAGATCTGAAACGCGACGGTTGCCGACGGTTCTTATTATCGGCGTGAGAAAAGGTGGCACTCGAGCTCTACTCGACGCAATGGCCCTGCATCCAAATATTCGAGTCGTTCGAAAAGAAGCCCACTTTTTCGATTTGAACTATTCTAAGGGTATCGATTGGTATCGATCGATGATGCCGCTCAGCACTCCCGATCAGGTAATTTTGCAGTCCTCTTGTATTATTAATCAGGTTTCTCATACATTCATCGGCGAAATATTATCACTTGTTTTGGTTTTCAAGATAATTTGCGCGACTTTGATGAGTTGAGAAATCCGCGGGACTCGCGGCCATAGCGCCCTTGTAGTAGTTCGGCCCCTCCTTCAAGTACGGAAGAGAGAGAGGCGCGCCTTGATACAATTGCAATGAGTCCCCGCCCGTTTCTCCGCCCTCCTGGTTTTCGCGGAATATGTCATTAAAGGTAGTTTGCACGATAATTCTGTACTTGGCCTAAAATGCTAGCAGGGCCCTACACGTTGAAGAAAATGGCGAAAGAACGAATTGAAGCGGTCGAAAACCGGCAAAGGAAAGCCTTCTTTTTTTAACTCTTGACTCGAAAAGCAATTTTGGACGAGTTTCTCGTAGTCATCTTGCCAATAACAGCTGTGGTAGGGACGGCTGCACATATGTACTCATGTATTCATGCAGCACCGCGGCCGCTTCATATCAAACGATTTGCTTCATATTTTGCTTAGCGAATGAAGCAATACGAGCATCAGGTACGGTCGTCCATTTGTGGGCGGGCGGCGCGGAGGGCAATCGGTCGGTATGTTGTAGCTTGATTGGACCTTATAAGGGATACCTCCCTTGAGAAAGGTGTTGCGCAGCTCCTGCTCAGAGTCGCGACATTCCGTCCTGCCAGGCTTGTTAGTCCTACTCGTCTTGGGGATTTTATCGTGAAAACTGCCTTCAAAGTTCGTAGTGAATCACTGCAATACTACACGAATGACGACTGACACAGTAATTAATACTCTATCCGTACTTATTCAATGGCTCTCTGGGGAAAAACAGAGAATATTTGAAACGTCTTAAGCTTCCAATTGCACATTTTTTTCCGTGAAACTATATCCGAGGCTAATGTAAGCTGTTATAGGTAGTTGTGGAGAAAACCCCTGGCTATTTCACTTCAGCTGTGGCCCCAAAACGAGTACGTGAATTGGATCCTGCTATGAGGATTATTCTCATCGTCCGTGATCCTACCCAGAGAACTATTAGTGATTTTACGCAGGTATGACTTTCTTGCCATAAAGGGTTTTTAGGGAGTATCTTATTATCTATATAAAAAATTACTTTCTAGGTCTACTATAATAAATTAGAGCAGAACAAAACACTGCCAATATTCGAGAAGGAAGCGTTTCTTCCGGATTCCGAGCTAATCAATCCAGAGTATAAGCCGGTTCGAAACTCGCTGTATGATCTTCACATGGCCAATTGGTTACGGTATTTCTCGATGGAGCAGATATTACTCGTGAATGGCGATGTCTTTCGTGGAAATCCTATCAATGAGGTATGGGACTATTGGCGTGCCAGTTTGTTTTGAATTAACCGGTGAAGAGGTCTTGAAATGGTCCTACAATTAGCCTTGCTCCAACTCATGCAGGTCGCCCCACGCGCGACTCGGGTACTGTAGACCAAGTTAATATCTCGGCCCAAATGCCGCATAGTGTCGCGGCGCGCAGTTACCCCTGAACCAACTATAGGCGGTACTTCTAGCGACTAGTCCAGTTTCGCGCTGTAGCTGTGGGACCAAATAAACGTGCAGTCTTGGTTATTGTGATGAAAGATGTGCTATACAGCGTCACGGCGATTGGAGAGGACATATTCATGAACATTTGATCGCTTGCGAGCTGAATGCGTCTAAAGCAGCGCTTTGAGGATCTCCGTTCTATCCCTTCTAGGTGATAGGGTACAGCATCGTGACGCTTGAAGTGGTGCTGTAGGTACGACCCCCACTCCTTCCGAGAGAGGGTGTCAGTACGTCCCCCCCCTTCTCCATCACCTACCTACCATTTTCCAGTTTTTCGCCCAAAAGTTTTCCGTCGACTAGGGGAAGGCGTGGGGGGGGGTATATGTAACATGAAACAGGCGAAATCACGCGAAATGTCAACAAGCAGGAAAATTTTCTTCCCAGCGGGGCGGTACAAGCGGGAAAATTTTTCTTCCCAACGCAGCAAATTTCTCTCAAATACGACCCCCTCTCTCTCCTAATTACCAAAGCGGAACCTGGAACCCCTCGCCAGCAGAAAAGTATGACCCCTTATGTGTTTCACACAACGATGCTGTACCCTGTAGGGCGATAGATGTGTATGGAAGGCCGTACCGATTCATGACCGAACTGTTTGTGAGAATAATCTTTGCAGCCTTAAGAAGTATTACTTTACAGTTACGCCGTGTCGAGACATTCCTTGGTCTGCCACACAAAATCACTAACGATCAGCTGATCTTCAATGAACGCAAAGGATTCTTCTGCTTCCGTCGCACACCTCATACACGTGTGAAATGCCTCGGCAGCACGAAAGGGCGGCCGCATCGCGAAATCGCTGAAGATGTCGTCGCCAAGCTGCGAAGAAACCTTCACCCACACAATATACGGTTTTACGGATTGGTAAATAGAATATTTGCATGGTGAGCGTACACATATGTACGACATATCAATGAAATCTCGTCCATAATTGCCTTAAAATAGTAATTTCTATCAAATGAAGCTCTTATTCTGATGAATCTCTAGTTAAGCACATTATTTAACTTCTATCAAATGTGCGATTTTGTGTGACATATATTTATACTGAACTCAGGTCGAATTCTATCATTATTACGGGTTATTACCATTTTTTGTAATTTTGTGAAATAATTGTGAATGCTTGTAAAAATAAATTTTTCTCAGGCTTGTCCGCTCAATAACTTCAATTCATAAAATTCTGATGTGTAGTGTGATTAAATTCCACCTTTCTCTATAGTCCAGGGTGCGAATGTATAGTGGTGATCCATGCAAACTATTTGACGCGGCGCAGCTGGGAGCGCAGCCAGGGCGGAATCTTCCACCAATAATGTCATCCTGAGTCCGCTACAACTGGCGAAAAATCCACTCTGGCTGCGCTCCAAGCCATGCCGCCGTCCTGCGCCCTATCGTTTTCGGAGATCACAACTGCAGTTTAGGAGGACCACAAAGGCGCCGCGATTGTGTCCTTTGCTCCAGCCAATGCTAGGATTATAGAGCGCAGACGACCAGAGTTTTCCTTATCCTAATCTTGCAGTGGAGACTGTGGCTGTGGCTCCCTCAACCACGTAAGCACCCGTTCCATATCACAAAGCATAGAGGGGTGTTTTCGACGGCCTACAGAAGCGGAAAAAACTTGAACAAACTTGGAAAGGCATTCTCCTTTGTTCTAAGCATCTAATCTTTTCTTATACACCAGTATTAGGGTCAGAAGCTAAGAATATAATGTTATAGTACAATAATATTAAAATTGGATGGACCTGGACCAACGAGTTTTCGTGCCTGCGGGGAAACCTATTCAGTAGGTAGACTCGCCTAAGAAGATAAAAAGTTGACTCCTACATTGGCAGCCCTCACCCCATCCGCAGGTCCCCCCCTCCTCAAAGTGCCTCATCGCCGTAATCTTCAAAATTCTGTCCCTGCAACGAACCAACTCTCTTCAACTCGGCGGCGCTTGCTTTCGAGTCTAGATTGATCGCGTTTCATTCTCGCTGAACTTTAGACATTGTCGCTCCTCCCGTGGCCCTCCGTGAGGCTGCCCGGTCGAATGGAGCAGAGCTGCTACAAATTACCAGCAAAACACTAGTAACTCTTCTTTGGAGAACCTTTTTTAGGAGTACTTGATTTGAGCAAACAACGTTTCCATATGCTATCAAAAAGTGCGCGACTTGGATTTAAATTTAGCAAAAATGATGAAGTAAATCGGCATTAAAAGTGACTTTGGAATAATTTTCAGCTTTGGAACAAATGCAAAAACTTCTCAAGACTTACTATTGTCATTTTATTTTATCTTATTGGGCTTGTTCCAAGTTTTTCTTCCGCGACTGTAGTTGCAAGCTAGACGACGGCTGCGTATATATTCCTACGCCGACTTTTACAGATTCAGCCTTACCGTTTTCCTCTGTACCTTTGCGGTTACCGTCGTACTCCCAATCACATAGGTGAAAATGTTTCGTTTCACTCTCACGTATGTGCTCTACATTGAACTAATTGGAATGGGGTGATGTAATACTACAGGTGCTGCACAGTGATCGGCCCCGCCTCTTTTTGAGTTATCCCTAAATTACCCCTAACATTAGAAGCAAAATTCGCTCTTAGAGGGCGTGGGAACCACATTGTAAAGGAAATCCATCGTGGGAGCCACACTGTAAAAGTCAAATCCAATCAGTTCTGGGTACAGTGAATCGATGCGCAGAGTTGCCCGGGGCGCAGACGAAAGAAGGTAAGAGGCAGAAACGATGGGAGTGGTATTCATATTCAGTGGGTGGAGCTAGACTGAGCAGGCGCGGTCAGATTGAGCCCCAGGACCACTTCGTTCTCAAACTGCACTCTCATTCAGCGAAGTGATATCGTACCTGCAGGCTGACTTGCTCATCAAATGAGATAGGTAAAGGTAGGAAGACTAAGGCAACCGTGCTTGGAACGGAATGCTGGAAATGACCTGTTAGTGAAAAGCTTCTACTTTCCGCATTCCGCCGAAACAGAAGGCAGAAGTACCCTTTCTGTAAAGTTTCTGCTGACATTATAAAAGAATGCTTGAGAGACTATTGAAGGCAAAGTCCGCGATCATTCGCTATCACATATGGTGGGTTGGGAGTTCATCTGGGTTGAATAGCGACGGGAAGCAGTTTCTAGTTTTGTAGTTTTTTGGCAGGTGGAAGTGAGAGGGAAAAGCTCACGAAGCTAAATTTCAAAAAAAACAGAACAGATTATAAGTACGGGACGTCTTTTGTGGTTGAGAAAAGTTGCGAAATATCGAACCTCTTCCCAACTGACAGGCACTGACGACCCCTCGCCAGGGATCACCCCTCGCCAAGGATCTTATCGTACAACGTGCCCTGCTTGAAATGTGGCTGGCTTCCTTTCAGAATTTGTGAAAGTTTTGTCTACATTTTCCTTACAAAGAATGCACGAAATACGGTAACCAACTGATTTATTCAAAATACGAGCATCCGCTTCTATGATTTGAAGACGAGTTTTCTGCGCAGAGCTCGAGCAAGAGATTTCTTCTTATTAGCAGGTGCTTGATCCTGAAAAAAGTCCTCCGCAAACTCTACTATATCTCAAAAAGTGAGCTTTTCCCACCTTTGTTTTGTAATCACCTACGGACACTTGAACACCTTGTGGCTCAGACACTATTGTGATCTGAACAATTCATTGAGAAGAGGGCTTGCGGTGAGGTGAAATAAGTTAATAAATAACAGAAGTAAAAACAAAAGCAAATAAGACTGAAATCATACCGGTTTGGTCACTGTATTTCCTGTTCCAGCTGGCAGTGGTGATTCACTGACAGCTACTAACACTCCAACGGCTGCACTAGGCGCTCCTTCCCCTGGCTGGTGCTCACCACCGGCTGATGCTTCCGCGGCCTGAGGATGTTCTGGAGCTACTGCAGTATTGCCACGTGTATGCGAAGATGGTCTTCCTGGGGGCGCTATATCAGCTGGCTCTGTTGTGCCTGCGTAAGTAGGAGCATCTGTAGCCGGCTCCGCTGCTCTGATGAGGCGATTCGCTTGGAGGTTCTTCAGGTATCTTGTAAGGTTCCTCAGGGAGTTGGTATCCTTTCTCCTTTCGCTTTGGACAAATACAGTATTCGGCGTCGGCGCCATTCCTTCCAGGTTTGCCAGGATGACCAGGAAAACCAGCAGCGCCTTCTTCACCAGGTACTCCCTGAACGAACCCTTGTGGCAGTTGAAACAAGCAATATAAATTTTCTCGGAGATATTCATATGAAACGCCTCACACCAAATGCAGACTAGACTAGACTAGAAGAACTCGCTAAAGCTCACCATTGGTCCTGGAGGGCCTTGGGGTCCTGCAGGTGCATCATCTCCGCGCTCTCCCGGCAGTCCTTCATCTCCTTCCATTCCTGGAGGACCGACCTCACCTTTTGGACCAGGAGGGCCCTTCGTGGTTCCCTTTGCGTCCAGTCCAGGAGGTCCTGATAATACAGTTATCCAGAGGCGATTATAAAAATTATAAATGACCAGTCACATTCCTGTGATACCTGTTTGTCCCTGAGGACCCGCTTCTCCAGGAAGACCAGGTGAGCCATCTGGTCCTTGGTCACCAAGGGCTCCATCCATTCCAGGCGGTCCAGGTGGTCCTTTCTCACCCTTAAACTATGCGTTGCGAATCTGCCTATAGAATTCGACAGATACTGCTTACGACAGACCTTTGGCCCACGAGCACCACGTTTGCCTTTGTATCCTGGTTCACCAGGCGGACCTTGCGGACATGGAGGACATTCTTCGCCTTCGATAGCATTGCCCGACAGCCCTGCCTTACCCTTTGCTCCAGGTGCTCCGGGTTCACCATCAAGTCCTAAAAGTATCTGATATTTTTCGAATGTAACAAACCATAAGGTGAACCATACTGTAAACATAAGGAAATCATATATCAAACCTTTGAGTCCCGGCGCTCCTTTTGGTCCCTTTGGACCAGCTGGGCACTTGTGAGCTGCACCTGCTGCTCCCTTTCCTTTTGCAGCATTACCTCCAGCGGCAGCTCCTGAGGAACCTTCCGGCCCACCATGAGGACGCGCTGGTGAGGCTACTCCACCATCGCCAGCCCTCTCCATTTGTTTCGCCGCCCGACCGGGAAGTGGCCTCCTGACCACTTCTGTCTAAAAAATTACTCACTATTTACAACCACTACCATAAAGTCAGTCGGGGCGTGTCATGGGTGCCAACCGACCTCACGCCGCCAAACCGACCTCGCAGTGATTCGTTTGCGGCTTCGGCCCTTCAGCGGGTGGTGGGAGGTGGAGTGGCGCTGCGCCAAACCACATCTACCGTTGACACGCCCCGACTGACTTCAGTGATTACGACAGTATATGGACTAAGAATCGAACTAAAGCATATTTCCACTCACAAGCTTGACGGGCCGTCCTTTTAAGTACATCTCCTTCACTCATAAGGTCCTTCCACATAATGTTCGACATCTCGTCGTAGGTAATCCGCGCTTCCATCAACTCCGCCTCAAGGCTGTTCATGATGGTGAACAGCATGGGCATTGAAACCACCTAGTAGAAAGGATAGGAGGGAAATCATGAGAGTAAAGAGGAAAAAAGAAGCAAACACACATACCAAGCAGATGAACGCACATCCGGAGAGGAGTGTTGCGATGTTGGTTGAAATGTTGAGCCCGGGCGAGGGATAGGTTCCCATCTAAAAGGAGTGAAAATACCCAAAACATTCATCTACAAGATATTCAGCGCTATGAAAGGACCCGTAAATGGAAAGGAAAATGAATTTAGGTCATGGAAGGCCTAAAGAACGCATCTAGACAACTAGTAAAATGTTATGCAATACTAAAGTGGTATAAGCCTCAGTAAGTAGCTCTTATATAATGGCTAGCATTCGATGCGATCTCTTAGCGGGTGTTGAAATCGCAGAGATGATCTTAAGTTTGAACTGGTTTTTAGGCATTAGTTATGTGTGGTATGCTAATAAAACAGAACAACACTTCCGCACTTTGCAAGTGAGCTCTTTAGATTGTCCAGCCGCTCAGGCCAGATCCATGACCGCTTGGATAAAGATGAAAACGAACCTGGACATACTGTACACCCACCTCCGTGCATCCTGCTCCTTGCCAGTTGTGAGATGAATGGATCCGCAGTGACTCTTTCTCCGGT
>MU931989.1:0-18291 GCA_036418165.1 Cooperia oncophora | reverse complement strand
AATCAGCCTTAGCAGAGCGCAGGTAACCGTAGTGTCATCCATTAGCGCCAGCGCCAAAAATGAATGTCATATTCGTGATCAGGATGTTGAATTACCCCTATATACAAGTTTTTAGCGGATTTGGTGATCTTGCCACTTTTAAAATGAGCTCGAAGACGAAATTTCTGGAGTCCAAACGGCACTAGCCGGGAAAAAGAGTATGGTGGACCTTTCAGCAGCTACTGCCGCACTGAAGCTAGAAGGGAACTGGTCTCGACACAACCGCCTTCTATGAAATAATTATGATTTAATTAATTTCACCTGAATTTGATTCGTTTGAAAGCGCATGACAGTAAGTACGACGCATTTGCTCGTTCTTAGTACGCTTGTACAAAAATTGAATAAGTGTTCATCATTAGAATAAGTTTGGAACTTGAAAACAAGAAATGCAATGTTTTCAACCCAAAGCAAGTAATATTTTGAACAATTGAATTTTCAACCCAAAGCAAGTAATATTTTGAACATTTGAACACTATTTTATGTTTTGCTTCGCGCTGAGTCCAGTATTTCGCGAAATTCGTGACGTGGGGGTTGTCTGTGACTTGAAGGTAGGGGTGCGGGTAGGTGTCGATATGTACGAATGGAACGGTGGCGACATAAATGAGTGGAACACTGCCCTTGCGCCATGGAGCTCGGTACTTACGCCAAACTGGGAATTCATGACAAATTAATTCACTGTACTATATGTAGCCAGTTAGTGCCTGCAGGGAAGGTGCAAATCTCTTGCTTCTGTGTCACTCTATGTTCCTATTGAATCTTAGTCTTAAAAGTCTTAAAACGGAAACGGAAGACTTAGGACAATGTATATGTTACAAACAATAGAAAGAAATATACAAAGCATACACAATACAAGAAAGACTACATGTAAATGCACCAAGAGTGACATCAGATCGGCTTGTTAAGGGGACGTCGCTGGCAGGAACGGGCTCGGCTCCGGACTTGGCATGCGCTCGACTCCATGTAACCTCCTGTTGACATCTCGCGCTGACGTGAGTCTTACGAAAACGGAAGCGCGGCGCCATCCGGCGCAGCTCACATCCCCTCTACCCACAGTTCGTCGCGGACTTAGAAAGCATGTATAGTAAAGTTCGCTGCGGACGGTTGGGCGTGTCAGTGCGGCTGCGTTTGGCGCGGTGCCAAACTCGTTCCCCACCAGTTGTTGAAGCGGGCAAGTGACAATACTGTATCATATCCTTCGTACTTTTTCTACCACTTTTTGTCGCATGCGCGTTTCATCAAGAAGGCAGAGAACGGCTTTGTGGGAGGGTGACACACTCATACTGGCTGACACGCCCAACCGTCCGCAGCGAAATATAGTGTATGAAGGTAGATGAGAACGGGGAAAAGGCACTCAACACAACAGAGAGCATGCTACAAGTATGAGCAGAATGAGGTGGCCAGAATCGGTACCTACAGCTGTAATCCTGTACCTGTAGTCGATACCTGTAGTTGACTGAACCAACGACTGATTGGAGTCGGTCCACGCAAAAGGCGGGTCCACGTGGGAGCTTCTCGGAGTGACTCTGCGTTTCCGAAGATGAACTGCCCGTGCCGACAGCGCGAAATGGCAACATTGAGGCGCGGTAACCATCGATGAGTCTAGCTGTCGGGGTCTTTTGTGGTGAGCGGACTACCTCATTCTCTCGTCCCTACACGGCGTTCACAATGATCAGCTTAAGTGGTCCAAGTCGTCTGGCTCTGGCGGTACTATTTATTACCTATGAAATGTGATGACGCAAATGCTTCGCCTCCCCATGGATGAATCGAGTAATGAGTTAGTTGCGAATCCGCATCTCCATGTTAATGGGAAGCGATTTGCTCGGCGCACGGGAGGATTTTCCTTTGACGTCGACAAACAGAAGGAGATGTCCCATGCCGGGAAAGCCATTACGTCCTGCACCAAGTGAGACGGAAATTAGACCGGATACTACTGACCAAGACAATGTCGTCGATCTCGTTGGCATGCGTCATAAGTTCTAGATGGGACCTAAAGGTAGACTCCAGTTCGCTGGGACGGTTGGAGCGTGTCAGGCAGTATGAGTGTGCCACGCCGTCAAAGCCGTTCTCTGCCTTCTTGTTGAAGCGCGCATGCGACAAAAAGTGGTAGAAAACGAGTAATACGAACGATATGATACAGTCATATCATTTGCTCGCTTTAACAACTGGTGGAGAATGGTTTGGCACCGCGCCAAACTCATCCCGCCTGACCTGAGCGAACTACACTATAGTCACTAGCGGAGCCACCGGGACCGCTGATCTGTGCGCTAAAAGCGACATAACGCTGTGTGCATTATGAAGTGCCGGGTTCGAGCTAGGAGGGTACATCACGTGGGACCATCTGAGACCCGTAGACATGGCGAGCACGTTGCAGACAACCAGCTATGGTCAGGAAGGCAGGCTTCGGAGCCTGGCCTCTTGGTCTCCGATCACGGCTTGAAAGGAGTCGATATACACTCACTAGGGAAGGTCGTCAGGTCGAAGTGGCCATTTGATGAGATGTAGCTCACTAGACGTGGTTTTGGACGCTGATCTCGAATCTGCCTTCGAAATTTGCAGAACGATTCTCTGAACGGAGTTATGGAGCTTTTTCCTCCGCGTTTACCACGCAACAGGTCGTGGGATCGGATCCCTGCTGAGCTTAACTTTTTTGCTTCTTGCGCAAACGTGGTCCAAAGACAAGCAATCGACAAGACGCTGGCTCTGGAACTGATGGTGACCATCATTCGATCAACTGCTACCGCACTTTTCAAAGTTAGGTCAAAACCTCACATCTGGCTAGAAACCTGTCCTCAAGGGTAGTTTTGCTCCCTGAACACGAATATGGCACCCATTTGGCGTTTGAGTGTTTTCTAGACTTAAAAGAGACATTCCCCACAAAATGCAAAGTTCCCTTCCAGAAATTTGAACTCTTCAAGGCATGCCCTCGAACCAAGACCACTACCACCACACCATGCCGCCGTTTGTGAATGGCGTGCCCCGGCTATTTATAAACCTTCATAATTCCTTTCAGAGAATCGTTCTGCAAATTTCGAAGGCAGATTTGAAATCAGCGTTCAAAAACACGTCCCGTGATATGTCTCTTTACAAATGGCCACTTCGACCTGGCGACCATCCCTGGTCAGATCACCACGTCTGGAAACATGGATTTGTCAAAGCGAAGGATAATTAGCCTGAATCCGGCAGGCGCCCATAGATATTAATGTACATGCGGAGGTGACCAGCGGAAGGTTTCCGCGAAGGAGCCGAACCGGGCGGGGGTTAAGATAATGAGACCATGGGCGTTGGTCAAATAAATAATGCGAAAACCCATCAGAGGTCACCCGCAGAAACTGGGATGTGTGGACCTGTGGAGGCGGTTCACCCTGGTACAGATGTGGTGCCCTAGAACAGCGACTGCTACGAGGAGCTTTCCTCCATGGAGGCGCTGATGGGACGAGCTGGTGATCCCGTCCCATCAGCGCCTCCACGAAGCCGGAGCCTTTGCTCGCCTGAAGTTGAAAACCTGACCAATCACTGGAGACCTGACATTCCAGTGTCACTTACGAGTTTTTCTGCCCTGAACAGCCATAAGCTTCTTCACACGTGATCTCTCAAGATACAAAATACAGTTGAAATCCAAAAGACTTCCGCTTTCTAGAAAACACGTAATTTTTTTCTCGTCCCTGGTATTCTAAGAGGTTCCTTTGTGCTAGTTTGTTGCGCCAAGTTTTGTCACCCAAACTTTTTTCCTCGTTCCTACTCCTCTAAAAAATCCTGTTATTTCGTTGTATTAAAGCAGTCGGGTCGCCGGCTGAGGCCGGCGCGCCTCCTTCCGTGATACGGCAGACGCGGCTTCGCCGCGCTTACCTCCTTCTACACTGGATACTCAACAATTATCCAGCTTTTATTTTACCTGTACACATAGTCCTTTGAGTGCGTTCTAAAGAATTTTTGTCTGTCCCCGCCCACATTGGGCTGGCCCCGCCACAACTTGTGCGCCTCACATTTCTTAACCGGCGACCCTTCGCCGAGCTTAATCCACTTTTTTTCCTGCCTTTGTTGTGCTCCAACCGCTTTACAAAATTTTTTGTCTGTCTCCCCCACCTCGAGCAAGCTCCGCGCACAACATGTACAGTCGTCATCCTTGCACTTGATAGTCAATGTCAGTGCGGCTGCGTGCGGCGCGGTCGCCCGCACCCGTACTGCACCAATCGTTGAACCAGGAAGTGACATTACTGTATTATATCCTTCGTGTTACTCGTTTTCTATCACTTTTTGTCGCATACGCGTTTCAACGAAAAGGCTGAGAAGGCTTCAAACAGTGTGCACGCTCCTTCTCGCCGACACGCCCCTATCAAGTGCAAGGATGACGACTGTATACCCCACATTTCACAATTGGCGACCCTTTGCTGACCTTAATCCACTTTTTTTCCGGTCTCTGGAGTGCTCTGGAACCAAGCTACAAATTTTTGAAATGGGCACCCTATGAATGAGAGCAAGCTCCGCCCACTGTGGGCGGGTCTCAACACACCTCAGGCATGCCGAACTCTCCCCAGGTGTTGCCCTCCTACACGACTTTTTGCGACTTCTAAACTCTCTCGAGAATCGAGTTAGCGGAAAGCACCGCCTATATCAAGGACGCCCCGCCCATTTCGGGCACATCTCCCCTAATTGATCTGACAACCCTTGCTAACCTTATTCCACTTTTTCCCCATCTCTGGGCTGCTCTGGAAGCGACGTATGAGCTTTTTTCTCTGCTGCTCCGCCAACGCTCAGCGCATGCCCCGCCCCCCGTGGGCGGGGCATACCACGGGTCACGGGTGTATTTACTACCCCATGCCCTACTCATCCTCACCTTGTTACGGCCTCTCCAAGTTGTTCAGGCCGAACCGAATTTCCGGGTAGACAAGCAAACCAACAAACAAACAAGGAGACGAAGCAAATTATATATAGTGGGTGATTGCGGGCAACAAGAAAAACCCAGCCCTCTGGTGCAACACCATTTCCAGTACGTTTGAAGACTTGAATAAGCTTCTCGAGCACACGAACACGGTGTTGGAAAGGCGGAAGACTAGTCTAGACAAGGTTTTTCCGTGCAAGCAAAAGTGCTTCTGCCTTTCAGAGCGGTACAAACAAATACTGTCCTTCGTTTGTTTATAATTCATGGCGTCCTAGTGAGCGCCTACCATACTTCTTGTATTCCGCTTCCCATTTCTGAGCTTGCAGAATCCCCTGGTCATCAAGTGCCTCTTTAGGTGTTGTCCACAACGAGAACCATGAGTAAATCTTTTATAAATCATCAGTTTGGCTAACGCGCAGTACTGCGCGCATGGTTGAACCTATGGTACTGATCAGGGGGTTTTTCTGCGGAGCACAACACTTGTCCTAATTCCCATTTTTCGAAATACGGCCCATTTCATCGTATTTTTCCCTTTCAATGAACATTTACCAATGACTGGCGCTTATCACATTTTTGACAACACTCGCCATTCGTTGGAAATAGGACAGCCTAGCGGTTGGAAGAGTCTCGAGGGTAATAACATCGATATCATGGTGAAATGTCCTCACATAGTACATCATTTGAGCAGCTTTCGGGGCTTTTACTTTTTGTTGACACTACAGTTTAGCGGTCGAATCAAATCCGACTATATCGCCAAGGGATAGAAACATAGGAACATGTTGGCTCACTGAACCTTTGCCCACTGATTCGTTGGCCACGGTGATTTGAGAATATACGACTCCTAAAAGCCCTTGTCAGACACTATCAGAACTTATCTCCCACTACTAATTTTACCTAAGCACCTCTAAATTACTTGCTGGAAGCAATAGTCCAGTAATCCACAACTATGCTGTGAATTTTTGGGGCTATCTTATCAGCCGTTATCTCGTCCTGCCACCCCCCAATAATGTTCCCATCTTGCCCACTATCTTGCTTCTTGGAACCAACGTCCTAGCGTCGCTGTGAAGCATGTTATCAGGTTGGTGACCCTTCCTTTCTGAGGCCCATTATATTATCTTATCAGCTGTTATCACTTCCTGCCAGCCATGAATATTGTTCCCATCCTGCCCCCTATCTTACTTCTTGAAACCAACGTCCCGTCGTCGCCGTGGCCGGCGCTATGACTTTGGTGACTCTCCCCTGCTCCTCATGGTATCTTATCAGCCGTTATCACTTCCTTGCCACCCACCAATGATGTTCCCATCCTGCCCCTATCTTACCTCTCGGAACCTACGTCCCGTCCTCGCTGTGGCCCGCGCTATGAAGTTGGTGACCCTCCCCTTCTAAGCCCCGGTATGGTATCTTATCAGCTCTTATCACTTCCTGCCACCTACCAATAGTGTTCCTGCCCGACCTCCTACATCACTTATCAATTTGAGCGCTCCACTGCTGTTTTGAAGGAAGTTATGAATTTCCGGTCAAACACACACACACACACAGACACACACACACACACACACACACACACACACACACACACACACACACACACACACACACACACACACACTTAGCGGATTATATATAGTAGGATCGATTGTACGACATCTCAGCATTGCCACTCTTCCTACTGCTGTATGAGCCCTGCGCTTACGACCCTCATCACTCCCCTCTTCGCTGTAAAAAACGACTCCTCGTTGCGATCTCCACAACGACAGTGTGCCCTAGGTGAAGAGCCACCCCCTCTTTGACCCTCTGATTATCTGAGCGGAATAGCGGCTTCTGATCGCACTCTCACCGTTCACCCCCAGCGCTGCAGAGTCGAGGCGAAGTGGACTTGGAATCGACCAGTGCGTGGTGAATGAGAAGTTTAGCCCGGCGGATAGACATCAGCTGCAATATAGTGTCACAAAACACAAGACGAAAAATGTGAAAATGAGAGAATTGTAGGCACTGAAGCTTGTCGGTGCGTAAACAAAATTCGAAGCACGTACCATATTCTAATATTAGGTTGTCCGGAAAGTTCTCAGCGTTTTGTGTTACTATTTTTTGTACATTCATTGCTGATTAAAAACTCATTCTCCCTTGCGTCTCAGTAGTACATCCTGAAGAGAATTCTTTGCGCTATCTGATGGTATAATTGCCGTTTCACCATTGCTTGATGAACCCCTTTTCCCAAGACTTTTTGAAGCATGTCAAAAGAGCAACTTCGGACGATATTTTTCTTCAACTAAAAATTGGGTCAATCCGCAGTCGAGACAGCTCGACAAATTAACCAGGTGTGGGGGCCCAATAGTGTTGGAGAAAGCACCGTGCGGCAATGGTTCGACAAATTTCGTTCTGGAGATTTCAGCCTTGAAGATGAACCTCATAGCGGTCGACCTAAAGCAATACCTGACGAGGATTTGAAGGCATTTGTGGAGGCTGACCCATCCCAAACAGTTCGAGAGATTGCAGAAAGCTAGGCGTTGGCAAATCCACTGTTGCGGATGGTCTGAAACGCATTGGGAAGGTGAAAAAACTCGACAAGTGGGTGCCCCACAATTTGAGTGACCGGCAGAAATTGGCACGTCTCGAGGTTTCTTCTTCACTGCTTTTGCGCAACAGAAACGACCCGTTTTTGGACCGAATTGTCACCTGTGATGAAAAGTGGATCATGTATGATAACAGGAGACGTTCCGGACAGTGGTTGGATGCCGACGAACCACCGAGGCAATTTCCAAAGCCGAATCCTCACGAAAAAAAGATTATGGTCACAGTGTGGTGGTCATCGGCTGGTGTGATCCACTATAACTTTTTATCACCAGGCCAAACCATCACAGCAGAACCCTACTGTGAAGAAATCGACGAAATGTACCGAAAATTGCGTCAGCTGCAGCCAGCACTTGTCAACAGAAAGGGTCCGATTCTTTTGCATGACAACGCCCGCCCACACGTTTCACAAATCACTATCCATAAATTAACCCTAGTGTGAAGGAATCGACGAAACGGTGAGTTTACACCATCCCTAGCCCCGTTACCTCAAAGTGGTGGGATGGTGTAAACTCACTCAATGTTACTTCCCGTTGTTGTTGCCGGAACAGCGACGCGTTGAGTGAGGCTAAAAACGGGCCCCTCTTGGACAGGTACCACACCCGGCAGTGGTACTACCGCCAGTTATGGCTAGGCGGTGAGGGTAAGTCCAGGCCATCAACATCTATGAGTGAAGTTCAAGAAGAAGTACCCTCAGTCCCGTGCGGCCACCGCCCTTCCTGGCAGAGAGGGCAAAGGCAGAGGGGGAGAAATCTCACGGAGAAGCGATCTGCCAAACAGTTTCCTAAACATTGGAACAATAAACGCTCGAGGTCTCGTTAACGACTATGTGATCGATCAGCTAGTATCTGAAATGGACAGGTGTGCGATTGACGTAGCATGTGTCCAAGAAACGTTAAGATGCAATGCAGGAAGATGGAGTTGGCACACTGGACATGAAGTGATCTTAGGAGCTGGCTCAAGAAACGGAAAAGTCGGAGGAGTCGGATTCATTGTATCGCCACGTCTCACTGCAAGGATTGCCTATTGCGAAGTAGTGTCTGAAAGAATTGCGATTCTAATGCTCGAACTAGGCAAAAAGAAGACGATGAAAATACTGTCGGTCTATGCCCCCACCAGTGCATACGAAGATGAAGCCGTGGAAGAGTTCTACGACGCACTCGAAAATGCAATTGCCACTACTCCAAAAGGAACATATGTGATATGCGCTGGAGACTTCAATGCCCACTTAGGATGCGGAGAACCTGATGAATCCTATATAGGGCCATACGGAATACCTGGAAGAAACAAGCAGAGGAGAGGCTTTAGCACAATTCACCGAACGGAGTCGATTATCAGTGGCAAACTCATATTTCCAAAAGCGTGTAGGACGTCGCTGGACATACCATACCCCGAACAGGCAGATGTTCCACGAAATCGACTTCTTCTTAACCAACTGCTTGCGCCTCTTTCACAATGTTACAGTGATCGGAGAATCGCATTTTAATATTGGATCGGACCACCGTTTAGTTCGAGCCACAGTAGCAATAAAGCTCAGAGAAGAAAGGAGACGATTAGCTGCATACTATTCGCAACGTGCTCAATATGTGCTCTCTGAAGAACGACTAAAAGCGCTCGCTTCCACGACAAACTTTTCTTCAGAACAGGGAAATGTTCACAGCAGATACGAAAAGTTGATTTCTACTATTCGGGATGTAGTTAAAAATGCTTCAGAGCGCGTTCGAAGCAGACCTCGGGAACGATTAAGTGCTACTACACTGCAAATGTTGGCCACTCGGAAAGAATTGGGAAAACTATGACTCCTGTGGCTAGAACTATATTAAACAAGGCTATACGCTATAGAGTGAAGAAAGAATATCGTGAATACGCGGCAACGTAAAGCAAGAGAAGCAGCTGAAAAATGCACGAGCATCAAAAGAACATTCATCAACACTCGACTCAAAACCATTACCCCTGAATATCTCACAAAAGAAGATGGCTCTGTTGTCAGGAATAAAAAGGAATGGAAGGAGAAATTCGAAACTTTTTCCAAGACCTCTTCTCCACAAAAGTGCTGGTGCAACCTAACATGATATTTTGTGAGGATGATGATGACACACTTGCAAGAGATGAGTGGAAAGTACTTGAAACGGAAGTATTGAAGGCTATTCAACAGACGAAAGGAGGAAGAGCGCCTGGACCAGATCGAATTCTGGCAGAACACCTGAAATGTCTGAAGGAGTTCATTCGCCCGCCCTTTGGCAGACATTTTCACGGAAATGCTGGCGTCGGGAACTGTACCAAAGGAATGGCTGGGCTCGAACACCATTTTGATCCACAAAAAAGGACCGCGTGATATACTGGCCAACTATCGTCCTATAGCGCTCCTGTCCACAATACTCAAAATCTTCTCACGTATCATCCTCAACCGCATAAGTGGAACACTCAATATAAATACGAGAAGAGAACAAGCCGGATTTCGTGAAGGCTTTTCAACCATCGATCAGATACATGTGATTTCTCAACTTGCGGAAAGATGTCGAGAGTACCGAATCCCGCTATGTTATCTTTTTGTTGACTTCAAAAAGGCATTTGATACGGTCGAACACCAAGCGGTACTAAACGCACTTGCCACGTTCGGAATTTCAAGAAGATATATTGAAATAATACGACAATGTAACACGAGCTGCTACACTGACATAAAATTGCTCAAAGAACCAGTTCGTGTAAAGATCCAACGTGGCGTACGGCAAGGCGAGGTCATCTCTCCAAAACTATTCTCTGCAGCTTTAGAACTTGTAATGCGGCAAATCGAGCTGCCTTGTGGCATTGAGATAGATGGCGAAAGACTTCAATACTTGATGTTTGCAGACGACATAGTCTTGATTGGAAGCGAACCGAGTGCACTCGAAAGCTCCCTGAATATTTTGAGCGAAGCCTCCCAATCCGTTGGACTTGTAATACATCCGGGAAAAACCAAATGGATGAAAAACAACTATACAAATGACTATCGTTTATGCATGAAAGGATCAGTCATTGAAGAAGTCTCATCGTTCACGTATCTTGGCCAAGCAATAACGATGGATAATGATCTTACAAGAGAAATCAGCCGGCGTCGAAAGGCGGGATGGGCCACATTTAACAAATACCGAGATGTTCTCACCGATATACGGATTGAAACTCAAATAAGATCTCAGGTGTTCAACACCCATGTTCTACCAGCACTGGTATATGGAAGTGAGACATGGAGCACAATCAAAGATGAGGAGAGAAGACTAGCTGCTACGCAAAGGGCAATGGAGCGAGCAATGTGTCGAGTAACGCTAATGCACAAGATCCCTGCTCGCGAAATCCGAAGACGGACGGGCGTAAAGGATGTTATCGAAACCATTTATGACTCGAAAAAGAGATGGGCTGGACACGTAGCTCGTCTTGACGATAACCGATGGACATATCGCGTAACCAACTGGTATCCTCGTGGTGTAAAAAGGCCACGGGAAGACCCCCAGCCAGGTGGAGTGATCCTTTTAAGAAACTATATGGACAGAGATGGCAACAAATGGCAAGAAATCGTGATGAATGGCATAGATGTGTCCTGCAAGGATGGCGCAACCAACCTTGAAGAGCGGACATCAAGGTATTCAAGGTATCCATAAATTAAACGAATTGGGGGTTGGAGCTCACCCACCATATTCTCCAGACCTTTCACCAACCGACTATCACCTTTTCAAACATTTTCAGAACTTCCTTGCTGGAAAATACTTCATCAATCAGGACCAGGCAAAAAAGCCTTCGTGGATTTCGTTCTCGACCACCCAGTTTTTTCTTTGATGGGATTTATCGACTGTGTCACATTGGCAAAAGTGTGCTGATTCGAACGGTGCTTATTTCGATTAAATCCGATGAGTATTAAGAAAGTTATGATCGTTTAAAGTGAAACACTCAAAACGCTGAGAACTTTCCGGACAACCTAATACAAATGCTGCAGTTCTAGGTATGACACAACGAAATTCAAAGGAAACCTTTCGGGTGAGAAGAAAAAACTATGCGCAAAAGAATGTTTGGCAAAATAATTTTGAGCGCTACTGTATGTAGGTTAGGAGAGGTAGGTGCAAACACGCGAAACGAAGTGAACAGAATGCAGGGTTTGGAATGGAGATAAAGGTGCTCTCAGTGGTAAGCTTTTTATTGTTTCGAGTGCACGCGACAGTGTGCGGGAATTGAATATGTTTTCTGATTATCCATAAACATTACCATTAAAAAGCAGGTTAGCACCACAAAAATTTTGGCATCATTGACACAACATTTATATCTGAAACCATCGTTTATGTACACAGTAGCAGTACAAGCAGCTGGAGAAACGACGCATTATCAGCAGTAATAAAGAAGAATATGCAATTAGTCAGTAAAAATTACGTCTGTCAGAAAAAAGTATTAGTCATACACTGCTCGGAACATATGTCCCAAAAATGAAGTCAAGAGGAGTTTGAGAACATCAGTGATCATAAATAATACCTTGACCCTAGTCCTAAAAGGGCTCTTAAACAATTGGAGCGCATACTACGTAACGAAAAACTCCCCGAAAATATCCATATCCAACTCCTCTTGTATGCCAATTGCGTTATGAACGGCAGGAGTTGAGACAATTTCTCCTGGAGGGGCATGCGCAGCAACCTGAAAAAAAGCTGCAGAAATAAATAGAATTCAGAATAGAAATAAGAAGAAATCAAATATGAACAACTAGTACTTTAAAGGCAGCGCCCACGTTCACTTGATGTTCCTACGCCCTTTCTGGGTATCATAGCCCTCCCCATAAGGATGCAGTATGTACTAGTTTTGCATCACAAAGGCGAGAGGATAGCGCCTATCGCTAGTAAAGAGTCGACCGCCCCGCCCACCTGGCGACCACGACGCCCAACTTCATTTCTAATGGTTGCCTGATGGTGCGGTTGTTCCATTGCTGCTTCTCTCCACGTCGTGTGGTGAGAGTGAGGTGATAAGGGGAAACAGCTGAAATCAACAAGTGGAACTCGTGCAACCACTCCTTCTCTTCGCCTCAAGCACGTACAACCGCTACTCATTATAACTGAAAACAACAAGTGGAAACTCGTGCAACCACTCCTTCTCTTCGCCTTAAGCACGTACAACCGCTATTCGGTATGAAACTCCTTATAGGGCATTTTGCATGTTTTCTTTTTGATTTTTCTTCACTAATAGGTTTCTTGCTACCTTGCTATTACTACCTGAGCCGCATACTCATCAAATTTGAACGCGGGCGCTGCCTTTAAGTATGGCGTGTAGAACAGACTTCAACTGGAATCACCTTTCGTGAGCATCGTGAGTGATATCGCAAATTACCATGGGACAAAATCAAGCTCATCATCAAAATCTCCATACGACAACTCACTGACAGTTTCTATTGAGTTGATGGCTATACCGATGAGACTGCTATAGACATAGGCAACCTTTGGGGACGGGGCTGAGTTGCACTTATGCAAACAGGCGCTTTTCACATAGTTGGCACTGTTCGTTTTGAGTTCGCCAGATAAAGCACTCTCGCTCTCTGACAAGCAATCCACTGAACCCCCTAGTCATTCGGCGTAACACTGACTAGCTAAAGTAGTAGCTGATTTGCTCCGGGTAATTGGTACGGGAGGCTTATGAATCAATTGAATAGTCGTTTTGAAACGGACCCAATATGAATCTGCTCAAAGAGCTCGTCTCTTCTCCTGGCCTTAAAGTTGTGACGCTTTGACGCGGAAGTGGTGCTTATTTAGGCGATGCACCAGACTTTCGTGGGCGCTATGGGATTTAGGGTTGATTTAACCCTTTCACGCCGAATGACTCGGTGGTCCAGTTAATTGCTTGACAGAGAGATAGAGATAACGAGCGACAGTGCGATAAGTCTTTATCTGGCGAACACGGAGAACAGTGCAAACTTTGTAATATGGTGCTGTCCCGGAGCCTCATTGTAATCTGAACATGAAACACGTGAAAGAGGCGCCAAAAAATTTATTGCAAAAAACTCAAAAGACTCAAAAGAATCCAAAAGTTCTTGCAAAAATTTTTGTTTCTAATACTTCCTTCGAATATTTCGGTGCCTAGCACCTTCCTCAGCGATCTGAAATACTATAGTTAGTCGTCTGCAACCCGAATCCCGGATCTTGTCTTCAGTGGTGCCCGAACTGGACTCTGACCTGGTCTTCTGCCTCCAATATAGCCTCCGCCGCTCCTTGCAAAGTGCGACTTCTAGTGTTGACTGCGACCCTACCCGTCATCCTCCCTTAAATAGTGAGGATGACTGGTGAGCGTCTCTGCATATGATATCACTGACCGCTCAACCATTATCACGTAGTCAGTGAATCAACTGCAGCGCGTCACGTAGCTCATCCCTACTATTCATTTCCGGAGAGAGCCTTTTTATTTCCAGTGCTTCTAATAGTTTTCTTTCCACTGTATTTTCTATGGAACGGTGTAATACTGTAATGGTGATTGCCGGAGGACCTTCGTGTATATGCATGGTGGTGCGGTGCTTCGAGAGACTGTTATCCGGGTATGAAGCTGGATTGTTTAGGGCCCTGCGGTGTTCATCTAATCGTTTGAAGAGTGGCCTCTTTGTCTCTCCGATATATTTTTGCCCGCATCCCTGGCATTCTATCAAATACACCGTTCCTCGGAGTTGGCATATTTTTCTATCATTACAGTAAGTGCAGTTCCCTCGTCCGCATTTTTCTTCATAAGGCCTGGAGTACGTTAGTAGTCTTTTTAGATTTGGCGGTGGACGAAATATGAGCTGTATGGGGAGTGGTGAGCTTTTGACTATACTGTTAACTTTCAGTGCCGTACTCTCATTTAGATATGGCATTACCAAAGGAATGCCATCTGGTGTCGAGTACGGTCTCCATGTATGAATACGTGTATTGACGTATCCATTCTCCCCAAGAATTCGGTCCACCGTCGTATCTATTCGTTGCGACCGCTGCGTACATGTTCTTTCTTTTGTCTTGATTAAATTGCGAACTACGTTCGCTTTCATATATGAGGGGTGGCAACTTCTGGCGTGCAGTAATATATTCTTCGACGCCGGTTTCTTATACCAGTACAGCTGTTTGACACCGTTTTCAATCTTGACCCTGGTGTTTAGAAATGGGACAAATCCGTCCTCTGGGTTCTCACAGTAAACTTGATGTCTGGATCCTGTGAGTTGAGGTTTAGAAGCGTATCTTCCAACTCCCCCGATGAGGAACCAATAACGAAAACGTCATCGATGTACCTTTTGTAAAATAATATCCCTGATGTTAGCGACCGGCGTTCTATGCGGTCCAGAAAAAGGATGGCTAGTAAGGGCGCGATTCGTAACCCCATGGCTAGCCCCCGATGTTGCTTGTAGAACCTTCCGTCGAACTGAAATATATTACAATCCAAAGTTGCCTTGAACAATTTCCGCAGGTCTTCTTCTTCCAGGCCAAAAACGAAGATTTCCCTTCTATGCTGGCTCCATAAGTCTATTAGAGCATCAATTGCGTCCCAGGTGTTGACGTTCGTATACAAGGATACTGCATCAAAACTAGCATAGCTAGCGGTTGCTGGGATATGGCATTGTTCCAACGAAGCCATGAAGTCCCCTGTATTGACCAAATGCGATGATACATGGCTTAGAAGAGGGGAGAATAATTTGACAAGGAGCCAGCTGATTCTGTCCGATGGTCCACCACAAGAGGAAATTATGGGTCGGGTCTTTACGTCTTGCACGGTGAGATGATCCAAAGTAGCTGTCGTAAATTTATGCGTTTTGACTAAAGAATAATAAGTAGGAACACTTGGGGAAGACAGGATGAATCGTTTGACTGTTTCTTTATCCAACCTTTTACCCAACACCGTTTTGATGGTCATTTCGAGTTGTTTAACAGCAGTCATGAATGATTGTAAGGATGAGTCCGTGTAGGTGTCGCAGCCTAGAGGACCGCAACACCTACACGGACTCATCCTTACAATCATTCATGACTGCTGTTAAACAACTCGAAATGACCATCAAAACGGTGTTGGGTAAAAGGTTGGATAAAGAAACAGTCAAACGATTCATCCTGTCTTCCCCAAGTGTTCCTACTTATTATTCTTTAGTCAAAACGCATAAATTTACGACAGCTACTTTGGATCATCTCACCGTGCAAGACGTAAAGACCCGACCCATAATTTCCTCTTGTGGTGGACCATCGGACAGAATCAGCTGGCTCCTTGTCAAATTATTCTCCCCTCTTCTAAGCCATGTATCATCGCATTTGGTCAATACAGGGGACTTCATGGCTTCGTTGGAACAATGCCATATCCCAGCAACCGCTAGCTATGCTAGTTTTGATGCAGTATCCTTGTATACGAACGTCAACACCTGGGACGCAATTGATGCTCTAATAGACTTATGGAGCCAGCATAGAAGGGAAATCTTCGTTTTTGGCCTGGAAGAAGAAGACCTGCGGAAATTGTTCAAGGCAACGTTGGAGTGTAACATATTTCAGTTCGACGGAAGGTTCTACAAGCAACATCGGGGGCTAGCCATGGGGTTACGAATCGCGCCCTTACTAGCCATCCTTTTTCTGGACCGCATAGAACGCCGGTCGCTAACATCAGGGATATTATTTTACAAAAGGTACATCGATGACGTTTTCGTTATTGGTTCCTCATCGGGGGAGTTGGAAGATACGCTTCTAAACCTCAACTCACAGGATCCAGACATCAAGTTTACTGTGGAGAACCCAGATGAGGACGGATTTGTCCCATTTCTAAACACCAGGGTCAAGATTGAAAACGGTGTCAAACAGCTGTACTGGTATAAGAAACCGGCGTCGAAGAATATATTACTGCACGCCAGAAGTTGCCACCCCTCATATATGAAAGCGAACGTAGTTCGCAATTTAATCAAGACAAAAGAAAGAACATGTACGCAGCGGTCGCAACGAATAGATACGACGGTGGACCGAATTCTTGGGGAGAATGGATACGTCAATACACGTATTCATACATGGAGACCGTACTCGACACCAGATGGCATTCCTTTGGTAATGCCATATCTAAATGAGAGTACGGCACTGAAAGTTAACAGTATAGTCAAAAGCTCACCACTCCCCATACAGCTCATATTTCGTCCACCGCCAAATCTAAAAAGACTACTAACGTACTCCAGGCCTTATGAAGAAAAATGCGGACGAGGGAACTGCACTTACTGTAATGATAGAAAAATATGCCAACTCCGAGGAACGGTGTATTTGATAGAATGCCAGGGATGCGGGCAAAAATATATCGGAGAGACAAAAAGGCCACTCTTCAAACGATTAGATGAACACCGCAGGGCCCTAAACAATCCAGCTTCATACCCGGATAACAGTCTCTCGAAGCACCGCACCACCATGCATATACACGAAGGTCCTCCGGCAATCACCATTACAGTATTACACCGTTCCATAGAAAATACAGTGGAAAGAAAACTATTAGAAGCACTGGAAATAAAAAGGCTCTCTCCGGAAATGAATAGTAGATATAGTGGGGATGAGCTACGTGATGCGCTGCAGTTGATTCACTGACTACGGTAATGATAATGGTTGAGCGGTCAGTGATATCATATGCAGAGACGCTCACCAGTCATCCTCACTATTTAAGGGAGGATGACGGGTAGGGTCGCAGTCAACACTAGAAGTCGCACTTTTGCAAGGAGCGGCGGAGGCTATATTGGAGGCAGAAGACCAGGTCAGAGTCCAGTTCGGGCACCACTGAAGACAAGACTGAAGACAAGATCCGGGATTCGGGTTGCAGACGACTAACTATAGTATTTCAGATCGCTGAGGAAGGTGCTAGGCACCGAAATATTCGAAGGAAGTATTAGAAACAAAAATTTTTGCAAGAACTTTTGGATTCTTTTGAGTCTTTTGAGTTTTTTGCAATAAATTTTTTGGCGCCTCTTTCACGTGTTTCATGTTCAGTGCAAACTTTGTGAAAAGCGTCTGTTTGCATAGGTACAACTCACCTGGAAAGGTCAACAGGTCAGCCTGGCCATTTGCAATGAGATGCACATCACTGTACTCATCTTGACACGGTGAACTCAGAACTGTCTTCAAAATTTGCAGAACGATTCTCTGAGCGGAGTTATGGAGGTTTTTCTTTACTTTTTCTTCTTACGGGCGCGCTGGCGCCGAAGCGTTGGCACATGTAGCGCGACTCACAGCGCTCTTCGCGCAAAATAGGTATCATATTCGTGTTCAGGGGGTCAAATAACCCCTAGAGACGTCACCTTAGCAAAATCTGAGCTTCTGACTCAACTTCGAAAAAATGGGGTATGGATAGTCATGGCTGACTGATAGCCTAACAGCGATACTATGACTAGCATACTGGTGATGACTGGTCTTCGAACTGAAATAACTCTTCAGTCATGTCTTTTCGCAAACAACAGTACCTGGCTTACTTATTTGTGCCGTCTGCATCATTTTCTTGACTATCGGGAGGAAATCCCATTCCGAGACCAGTCATCGATGGTAGGTGAGCTGCTGCTAATTACCCATGGAATAGCCCACATTTTCCAAGTGAGGTCGAAAAATCAAATTCGGCTAGAAACTTGTCCCCGCAAAAATCCTTGTGACACGTGTTACGAGGGGTACAAGCAGAAGCACTCTTTCAGGCCACAATGGGTCTACACTTTCGAAAAAAACTGATCGCAGGTTCCCTTATAGGGTAGTGCAGGCGAGCAGAGATGTTAGAAGCTTTGTCGGCTATGTTCTTGGACAAATGCAAAAAAGGACCTGCCCCGGAACCGATCCTACGACGTCTCGCCTAAGAAA
>MU931986.1:0-10811 GCA_036418165.1 Cooperia oncophora | reverse complement strand
CGGCAGAATCTCCCAGTGTTAATTAGACAATTTTTCAGGGAAGTTTTCCCAGTGAAAAACACTTTCTTCGTGAAGTGTATCTTCACAGTTTATCATCGCATAGCATGGCAAGGTTCATACAAAGCCTTTAGTGAATCGCGTGAGCAAGCACTTCATCTTAGCCTCAACCGTCATCACAGCGCGATGCCGTCCGTCAGCGCCGTCGAGCTCAGGACGACCCACAGTCTCCACGTCTGCTCGAAAGAGCCCCATAATTCCCTCCGTTGCGTTAGGTGCGTGTAGGATCAGGATCCGAGAGACTATGGCCTGAAAGTGGAAAACACCGGCCGCCAAGCCTTTCGGACGACGTCGCTATGATTCATGAGTTTTCCCATGGTAGACCTTACTGGTCAGCGCCCTCGGATTCTACGCACATTGGTTTGACGGATTCATAAGATGAACGGATTTAGGTATTGAAACAAGGGTCCGACGTCCATGATTCTTTTCTTTTAGCCCTGCCCTACTCTTAAAGGACGAAACCCGCGATTAGTCGCCATCTCAGATAGTGGATTAGGGGGTTCCATATAGACGACAAGGGGTTGAGTAACTCGACAGTGAAGAAAAAAGCACAAAAAACATGCCACCTGCCCTAGATAGAACCCCATTTTGATCCCAGTTTGTACGTGCCCAATTAACTCTATCTCCCACACTACGCCCTCATACGCACAGCTGATTCACCGATAAGAACTCTACGATCGTACAAGTGACGATTTTCATGCTTTTTCGTCCTGCAATCTCGTTTTCACTGAAAGCCGGGCATTGGAGGCGGAGTCTGGAGGCGGAGTCACTGGAAAAAGGAGGAACCACTGAACCTATATTGCGCTATAGCGCCCCTCCCTTAGAATTTTTTTCGCCGGTACAAGGTTGTTCGTCGCGGACCACTCTAACCTCCTGACGCCATATTTTCAACTTCGATGTCTGATCGCGGACCGTGCCTTTAATGGGCGAAGTAATTTTTAGCAGTCACTGTTGTATCCTCGTCTGATGAATGCCAACGCTCACTTCTGGGTAAGTTTGAGCAAAGGAACAAAATTCCCTTTTCTTCAACTTCACGCAATGATTCTACCCCACATCTTTTTGTCGACCTTCAGGGCACGGCGGTGGAGCTCCGAGTAGCTCTACTCCTAGTGAAGCTTCACTGACTCAAAGTGTACAGAACTCCTAACTGCCCCGAAGCATGTCTGAAGCAGTGAAGAAGAGGAGAAGAAAATTTATGTACTCAATGTGTAGACTTCAATAAATCAAACTCGTACTGCACTACTTATATGTTCAACCAACTACAATTTAATCCCTTGACATCAGCCGCTGGCTTATAGTGCTTGACATGAGCGCAAAGCCGTCTATCAATGTCTAAAAAAGGAAGCCTTGAAGACATTCACTAATGCCCCTGTCAGTTCGACTCCGAGAAACCCAGAGATGATGCATTTGACTCACGATGCAAAAGCGAGACCGACACTAGTGTCCACAGGCATCTTACTGGCACGTTCGTCAAGTTCCCCCCTCATCAAAATAAGTTTTCACGTCTTACAGGAATTAGGGGAATTAGGCAGGGGTTATGTAATACTTCGCAACTTGCGCGTACTGAAATAATATCTAATCTAAGAACCACTTGATGAACATTATGCCATTCCAGGAAAATTAGCCCAGTAGCCCATTAGGAGTCAATCGGGGACAGCCGTAAACCCCGTGAACAGGTGGCATTATATCCCATCCCAATTATAGGATCATTACCTGAACCTGACTATTACCACCATCATCAGCTCATTCACGTCGTCACCGGGGTTATATTCCGTTTCTCATCTCCTTCCTATCCAAAGTTGATTGACCTCCAGTTTTCATATTATTACAGCAAGCTTTTCACACATTTGACGTCGTGGGCACTGGTTTCCTGCATTGGTTTCAATGCCCACTGTTTAAATTACGGTCCATGAAATTTGCGGTGGTTCGAGTGCACGCTTCAAGATTGATTTCCCAGAATATGCTGAGTCTTCTATTGTCTTCTATTCAAGAATTGGCCGACGGGATCAATTAATAACCATATGTTTTGAAGCGAAGTCTTTTGTTACCAATTCATGTTCTATTTCTCCTTTTCAAGTTAAAATTAATTTGGGTCGCTTAATGGTTCGATCATAACCCCCCCGATTAAAGGTCGCATACATGCCACCAGGGAAGGCCACTTGAGACGTACTGGCACCATCTGCATCTCCATGATGTGTAGCCGTCTGACGTTAGGGCGTGTCAGTGGGTTGTGCTTGGCGCGTCGCCATCCCGTTTTTTACTAATGTTGCGAACATTTGGTAGATCTGGCTGGCGCCGCGCCAAACCCAGCTCGCTGACACGTCAGCGTTTGCAGCGAAAACGACCATATATCTCAACATCTCTCCGCTAATCAGATACTTTTGTGTACTTTCACACTCTCAAGTTTGTCAGAACCCTCTAGTTGCATCATACGCCGTGTCCGGTATCGTTGCGTTCAGAACCAAGTACCAGGATCCCGCAGGTGGACTTCCCTTCACATAGCTGATAGCAAAACAGCCTTTCAGTAATGTTGGAAGGGAAGACCCGGTTCTGTTCTCTACAACCACTTTTCGACTTGCGCCTACGAGCTCCCTCTTCCCAGTTTTTACCAGCTGCTTCTAATTTTTTTCGATGTCGCCCGAAAAAGGTTCCGTTTTTTCTCTGTGGTTGTATGAGGGCACGATTTCGTTATAAGTACGTCGCCCACACTAGGGTGTAATTTCAATAAGATTAAATAGACCATTAAGTTATCAGCAATTTTAACACAAGGCCTCAGAGATAGCCGCCCATAACGTGAAGAACCTCTGATGAGTCAGCGACCAGACTTCTTGGGACACGGCTCCTATCAATGCTTTTAGCAGAACTTTCAATGTTCGGCTGCGTTCAGGGGCCGGCGGGTCCCTCAATCAGACACAGCTGCAACTGCCCAGAAGGGTCATGTTGCACTCACACGGAGGGCACTTGGTTCAATAAAGATCAGAATCGACTACCCCAGGACGCTGAAGTATCGGTTGTTCAGCACCGGATTAATCTTCAAAGGTGCAAACCTTGATTTAGACGTAGCTAGACTTCCATCTAAGCGTCGTTATTTTCCTAAAGAGCTCCCAGATCTTTGTAGGAACTTCAAAAACGTGGCGCACTCCAGGGATGACTGACGAAGTCCTTCTTAATAAACGTCCCGTATTTCATCTTTGTTGTTCACAGTCGATAACTCATACAATCATTTGATCCGGAGTCACACTTGGGCCCTATTACGGGCCCTTCTAAGCCGTATTCTTGCCACGAGGCTTAACGACTTGGTCGAGCCGTTAATGGCCAGTGACCACTTGACGAGTACTGGCTGAGGGTCACTCATGGCTTTAGCCGCGCCGTCTACTAAACAGCCTTCAGCGCTTCAACAGCTTCCCATAGCCATTATTTGTTTATATACCGGACCATACAACCAGCTACCATATTTCCAGCTGTTCCTTCTCTAGGGCTTCTTATTATTCTTGTTCCGGTGCTTTTCGGCTAATAGAGGGGGTAGGTGTTCTGCACTTGTGTTCACTAAGCAACACTTAGGCCAAAACTGCCGAGTACAGCCCCTGTAGTCCGGCAAAATGGCTATACCGTAAGCGTCTCCGGCTACAGAGACTTACGTGCCGTCCTCGGAGGTGTTTCGGCTTAGCAGTCCAATTTCGTGCACCTCGCACGGCCGAACCGGGCCCATGTGAAATTCCCTGTTTCAGACTTCCACTAGTGTTTTTTTGGATTGGATCTCAATCTCAGCTAGATTCTTTCCTGGCGCTGTTTGTCGAACGGGGGGCGGGGCGGAGGGCATTTTGTATTATCAGTGCTTCCCTAGTTCCGGTTTACAAATCTCACTCTCTGGTAAAACTTGTGAACTCTTGTGAAGCTGAAGTAAGATTGTCTAGCCACTATCCTAAAACGTGTCAACTCGAGAAACGCCTGCCCAGATGGGTCGACACATCTATAGACAGCAAAATGCCGCCCCGTCGACAAACTGCGCCCTCTTTCTTCCTCACTTCACCAAAGTAATAACTTCCCTACTTGACACAGCAGGAAATATGATGGTGACGCGCGCCACTACATACCCTGCCGCAACAAGCAGGCGGGCATCATATTCCGCTCAGACCGATCTGTCTTTCAAAGATCTGAATCGAAACTACGCGTCAGATTCCCCAGTGAGAAAGAAACGTCGACACTTTTGCACATCAACCTTAGTCTCCATTTTGTAGGAGGGTGAATTTCCTATTCCTTCACCAATAAAGCAATCCAATACGAAAATTGAACAGCTCACGCGTGAACCCTTGGTGTTGAACTCAGAAGCCACCATCGTGTCTTTCCTATACGTGAGGACCCAATGCATCTTTGGCGACCTTAATACCGTTGCCGAAGTGCGTTGGAGCGTACATGCTTCAGTGGTCCATGATTAAGAGTGCGTTCAATTGGCGTAACCTTGAACATAATGACCTAATGGAGTTCCCACTATGTGATTCTGAATGACCTGACGAACATTCAGGTCCCCATAGAGTACTAAGGCACCTACTGGATATATTTACCGTCCTTCCGCTGAATAAGGACCTTCTCACACTCTTCTGCCAAAAAAATTATTGCCGTTCAACTGTCTCCATTTCTCTTTTCTCTTATTCCCGCTTATTTTTTTGTTGTTTTCTAGCTTCTACCCCGTTATAGGCTGACCCTTCCGCCATAACTCCTAAAGACAAAGTGTGGGGATATATAGGACATATCAAGAACTCAGTTGGTCCTTTGAAGCGCTCTAATGGTTGCGTTCATATCTAAGGGCTAAAGGGAGCGTCTCTGAACTGCGTAAGCCCGTGCTTTCATATCCTTGCCTTTTTGAAAGCGCTTTCCTCTTATACCCATGTATCTGCCTCTCTTTCGCCTCTACCCTCGCTCTTTGTTGCCTTCAACTACGGACAGTACAGTACACAAGATACCTCACCGCAGAGTTTATTATTTTTAACTTCAACTTCCCACGAAATTATCTCTTAAACGGACCGTAGATCAGCAGGCTTGACGCTAGGTAATGTAGAATTTGAAGCTGTACCTGTTCATAAATTTTTAAAGAAGCGTATACTCTGCAACTATGAAGTAATTCACTTCTAGAATGATGTTCCACCCAGTCGGTCCCAAAGTGGTCGTCCAAAAACCAAACAAACACCAATTCCCCCGAGCAATTTCCTTCGCTATCCGTAATGACCATGTAAGACCGAAGGCGTTGCATAGCTCGTACGAATTTCAACATCCCTTTCAACCAGCCTAAAATTGTTCCCCTGCCACGCGTTTCATGTCTTGTACCATGTCATCCTCTTTATAGAAGCGTTCACAGCTGGCTAGCTACAGCTACAGTCCCTTACACTTTTTTGCCCTGCTCAAGAAGAGCGCAGGTGTCGCAGTCAGGCGCTTACAGTTCGCTTTAGCGCGCCTGACTCATAGTCGCATAGTTTAAGTATCGTGTTTTCCTATCGCTAACCGCGATACAGCCTAATGATTTGAGGCTAACTCGTGACATGAAAATGATAGAGAACAGAACTCAGAACTTTGGAACACAGTCGGGACTCGCCACCCATTCCGTTTTTGGTCCAAGCCGCAGACGCTCATGAAAGTTTTCTACATACGTCCAGTGACATTCAGGAATTCAACTGCGTAGGTTCCACTCGATAGGGCTATCCTACAGAACAAATAATATGAAGTAGGGCGCAATTCGGCAATGGGGGGGAATTTTGCACTTTCACTGTTTCACTATCTCCAGTTTACACCAATGGTGTGCCTGGTTTACAAGTCTCACTCTGGTGAAACTTGTGAACCAAGGCACAAACGTGCAGTCAGCGCATCCAGCATTCGATGGGGATTTTAGTCGAGCTTTTACGAACCCCCCCCCTTTTGGCGCCAATACGACCCCCCCTAGGGAATCCAACCAGCCTGTGTGCCGCGGAAAAATCAACTATCAAAACAATATTTCTTCACGCCAAATACGATCTCTCCCGGCGACCAAATACGGCCCCCTTTTGGGGATTCCCCAACAACGATATGCCCTTTTTTGTGAACCCTTGTGAAGCTGGAACAAGCTCGTCTATGCTCGTCTAACCACCATGGTGAAACGCGTCAACTCAAGAAAAGGCTATCTAGATGGGTCGGCTTATTGATGGGGAGCAAAATGCTCTTCCCCCCTCCCCCACCCAAAATCGCCAATGAGTGGGATTTCCGAGAAGAGTGGTAGAAAGGGATAAGTTCCAGAGTAATTTTTGGCCAAAACTCATCCTGATTTCCTGTGATTAGGATTGTGTCATCCTCCAGAGCGTATTCGTTATAAAGTACGTAAGCGCTACGTCACCAATTTATCAACTGCTTGCCGAGAAAAGCTTCTCAAAAGCTGCTTTCTCAAGGGAATTGTTGATCATAGCTTCTCTAAGTATGACAGATCTAAAATTCGCGTCACTGCTTTTGAGCTGTCAAGTGCTTTCGATGCTCTCACTCACCATCAGAAATATTTCTTTTCCTCTTGAAAACATTCTATCAACTTACTTGTTTTGAAATCCGATGGCCAAAACAACTCCCTTTCCCGCATAATAAATAATTCTGATTGATCAGAAGAGTACGGTTTACGGGTGAAACGCTTGACTGAAGGAAATTTATTTACTTATTCATTTATTTGATGCACTCTAGGTACGTCAAAAAAATCTTAAAACAACATTCGGACTTTTTGAAGCCTTCTCGACCCTGAGTCTACTTAAAGCTAGGTGCCAACCATCACATCACAGAACTTGAATTTCACCTTCTCTGTTTAGAGGCTTCTGCCACAGTACTCACAGAAAAAAAGTGACGAGTGATGAGTGAGTGAGTGAAGAAGTGATTAGTGAAAAGCGACTTTTGCGGTGTAATGTTTTCAAAAGTCCCCACCTGAGTCCCATCGAGCAGATGATTCTTTTTTATCCTGATCACGCTATCTTTCCTCTATCGCCATTTCATGCATCCTTTCCCGTACTGCTAGTTCCCACGCATCATAAACTTTCCAGAAAATACCCTTTTGAGTCCCTGATGATTGATGGAGGAAGTTTAAGCTGTCTCGTTGGATTTCTGACGATGGCGTTTCATAAAAACACTCCACCACGCCTTTCCAAACTTCTTCGGACACTTCAGTGTCTGTTTTTCTTAATTTTTGTCATTTTCCACTACTCCATTATTTTACTCTGTTTTGACACCTGATTCTTCAATCTAGCAACTGCTACTAGTCCTTTTCGCACCAAATAAGTGTTCACGAGTTCAGACAGTCAAACTAGTCCCGAGGACAAACTACAATGACACCTCTGATCATCATGAAGTAAGGCAGCAAAATGCAAATAGTGCATGGATTTCTTAGGCGGCTCTGTTGTTTTCATCGCGTCAAAAAATTAAAAAAAATAGTATAAATCAATCAAAACCATGAGCTGCTACCATTACAACGAAATACACTAGCGATTAAAAAAAAAAAAAAAAAAAAAAAAAAAAAAAAAAAAAAAAAAAAAAAAAAAAAAAAAAAAAAAAAAAAAAAAAAAAAAAAAAAATGTTTTCATCACATTGCCATTTTTAAGGGGAAATAAAGAGTTCAATCTTATTGAATATGATTTGTCTTTGGTTTGTTCCAGTTCTTAACTTTTTGTTTTTCCGATGGGCTCTCATGGCCTTCAAACTCCCCTGCTCCTATAATACGAAAAAACAATCCAGCCATTGTAAAAACATTGGGTTTTGTGACCAGTCAGCGAACATAAAGTGGTTAGGCAGAAGTAACCGGGCGGTTCAGAGTGTAAGCTCATGCCGGCACTTCCGAAATCCAGCGGTTCAACCCCTGCCAAATTAAATGCCAAGCCTTGCAGAATTCCAAGAATGGTACCGCTATCAGTGTCATTCCGAGAATGACAGGCCAACCAGTAATAATATAGTCATAACAAGATGATAACGATTGGCCATGCGAATGGAAAGCTTTTGTAAAAACTTATCAAACCTGCGACATGTAGACTTCAGCAATGAAAAACGTTGAGCCATAAGTGCGAAACTGTCGACAGTAAGAGAGGAATTCTTTTTGAAGGTGCGACACGTTACTCGACTTAACATCCTGTAAAGCATGTGTAGGCAAATACTTCCAGAAAGAAATGATTACCAGTAGATGATATTATCTCAATTGCAATGAGAGATATAATGCACCCTATTTCCACATGGTACATCTATTTCTATTCCTAATTATTGTATGTACGCTAGATACACGAGGTAGACATAATTGTAAAATCACAACCATTGAAAAAAAGGAAACAAACATCTGAGCGCTATTAAAGGCAGTTGGCACGATAAATCGCTATACAGATGTAGGATTTATACGACTGGCTTAACAGAATTCCGTGACCTCGGACAGGCGCTCCGTGGCGCCTTTTCCAAGGAGGGTACCCCTATAACGCCCTATCGAGCACGTCTCATAACGCCGCTTCACTCGCCCGCCCGCCACAAAAGGACGACGCGTTCCTGAAGCTCGTATTCATCTCATTCTGCGATGAGCGGCAAGCTGATATTTCGCCATGCTCCGCATACTCACTGCTACTCGTGGAAATACTTCCAGTCTGGGACAACTGTCATCTTGTTCTCTGTTGGACAGAGACACGACAACAATTGTGTCAAGATGAAAATATCTCACCAGAAGCATAGACACCTTCAGGTTAAGTTGAAACATGCGGCCACGCCTACCCGATCTCAGGTATTTCGAGTATAGCTCCCACGCAATGCAATCCCGCCCAAAAGTTAAGGGGAATGGGATAGACAATGTTTATTATAACTACGAATTCCTATCTCCTATTATTTTTAATAATAATAAATAAGCTGATTGAATTTTTTCAAAACGTTCCGGACAAACTATAGTTTTTTTCTCCGAATTTTAAGATTTTTGAAAGTTTCGTTTCTGAGTTAGCACCACGACATTTATAAATATAATTTCTCGGTAGAATTCCCTATGAATGCGCGAGACATAATTACCTTCAGCGCTTTGACTGTCTTTTTCCAAATCTCGCTGGTATTCTCCTTGCCTGACAACATATGAGCGGGCAGAATGCAACTGAGATCGGGCTTGTCAGCTGAAAAAAGAAAATGCAATGTTGATGAAGCAATAAGAATAAAAGATAATGACGGCCAGCTGAAAGTTGGCTTAGGTGCGATAAGATGATAAAAACTGTTTGATTTCTGACGAGACTAGAGCCCCATTTTTTTTAAATATTTTTGCTATCCTAAGGCCAAGCCATTACATTCGTATGATCAGAACCCCTTGCATGGATTATACGGTAGAACATCCACGCTCGCGTACGAACGATATGATGAGTCACACCTGGGCACGCCATTAACACCGGCGTGGAAGAGCAGGTTTGCACAGCGTCAAATTATCATTCCCCTGACACGGTGCACCCAACCGTCTGCAGCGTACCACAGTATACATATGTTCAAAGCTTCGCACGCTACATGTAATCGTTCATCATCTGTCTTTTGATGGATAATTTTCATTGGGAGTATGAATACTGAAACATCGCTTAGTAAGGGGATACGAAGAGTGCTCGAAGATGATGGGCTCATAAAAGCATCCCGTCAAAGCAGAACATCTTTTCCACTGACCCGAAGTCAACAGGTCAGCCTGGCCATTTGCAATGAGATGCACATCACTGTACTCATCTTGACACGGTGAACTCAGAACTGTCTTCAAAATTTGCAGAACGATTCTCTGAGCGGAGTTATGGAGGTTTCTTTACTGTTTTTCTTCTTACGGGCGCGCTGGCGCCGAAGCGTTGGCACATGTAGCGCGACTCACAGCGCTGTTCGCGCAAAACAGGTATCATTCGTGTTCAGGGGGATCGAAATAACCCCAGAGACGTCACCTTAGCAAAATCTGAGCTTCTGACTGAACTTCGAAAAAATGGGGTATGGATAGTCATGGCTGACTGATAGCCAACATCGATACTATGACTAGCATACTGGTGATGACCGGTCTTCGAAACTGAAATAACTCTCAGTCATGTCGCCGAACAGCAGTACTGCTTACGCCATATGTGCGCGTCTGCAAATTTTCTTGGCCTATCGGGAGGAAATTCCAATTCAGGCAGGCAGTCTATCGATGCAGGTGGAACCCCAATCTGCTGCTACTTACCCATGGAATAGCCCACATTTTCCAAGTGAGGTCGGAAAATCAGATTCGGCTGGAAACTTGTCCCAGGGGTAATTTAACCCGCTGAACATGAATATGATGGTATTTCATTGCAAAAACCCTCGTGACACGTGTTACGAGGGGTACAAGCAGAGGCACTCTTCCAAGCCACAATGGGTCTACACTTTCAAAAAAACTGATCGCAGGTTCCCTTATAGGGTAGTGCAGGCGAGCAGAGATGTTAGAAGCTCTATTGTCGGCTATGTTCCAGAACACAATGCAAAACAGCGCTTGCCTCGGAACCGATCCTATGACGTCTCGCC
This sequence comes from Cooperia oncophora, assembly GCA_036418165.1. Lineage (NCBI taxonomy): Eukaryota > Metazoa > Nematoda > Chromadorea > Rhabditida > Trichostrongylidae > Cooperia > Cooperia oncophora. The sequence continues at coordinate 257 of MU931986.1, read as the reverse complement.
TAAGAAACCCGCCCCTTACCCGTTGCGCTCTGCTACCACGTTGCAGCATGACTCCATACATAATTGTTAAGAGGCTTCCACGCTTCCTCGCGATAGCATGCGAAACGACAATGCGGGGATAAAACCCTCCATAACTCCGCTCAGAGAATCGTTCTGCAAATTTTGAAGACAGTTCTGAGTTCACCTTGTCAAGATGAGTGCAGTGATGTGCATCTCATTGCAAATGGCCAGGCTGACCTGTTGACCTTTCCTGGTTA
>MU931985.1:0-11220 GCA_036418165.1 Cooperia oncophora | reverse complement strand
GCACTGCGCCCGCACTTTCATTAGGATTCCCATATACGGGGACAGTGAGAATATTCGTGGCAACCAGCTCGCGCCGTGCATCTAGCACTCGAGAGAAATAATGCAGACATTTTTATGCGTTTTGGGGATGCGCGTGTGCTCTACAAGCTCTTTCGCGTGCGCCTCTATATTTTCATCCAAATAGTGATGTGTGGGGCATAATAGGGGCTCAAGGATCCGAAGCGATCCGGCCTAATGAGTAAGAAAATTAAGAACTATCGGACATGGAGTGGAGGCTGAAGTGACCGGAGGACTTGGTTTCTTATGCAAGTTACGCAAGATAGATTCTCTATCCGGACTGGTTAGGACATCTGTCCCATAAGATTAGATTATTAGCTCCCACACCCGACTACCAGGACAAAAAGTCCAGTGGGATCCGCATTCCTCGAGAGTTAGTTTCATGGCTTCAACAAAGATCTGAAGACCTATGCGATCATCACTGGCGCAGTTCGCGGTGCTTGTGTGGGCGGAGGCAGCCAGTTATTGTGCCATCCTCATTGATACGCTCCTCCTCCACAAACAGTGAATGGAAAGGTTGCAACAATGATGACTCCGTAGAATGGTTGGCTGTCTACGCCCACACGATCAGCGTGGACTTTACCTTTACCGAAGGTCTAGCTACTCACCTATCCAGGTGTCGCACTTTATCGGTGTTATTATGTTTGTTTCATGGGCAATTCAGTATGAAATCCCAAGAGAGAATACAAAGCTGTTTATAATAAAAGCAGGGGGACTGTTGGCGGCGGGCCTTAGTGTGCCCAGGCGCAGTTCGGCTTGGTGGGGGCATTTTCCTGGCCGCTATCGATCACTGCCGTTGCCTGCCTGACCTTGTGAAAGACCTGTGAACCTCTAGGAAGCCCCTAGAAAGCTTTGTAGCTTGAGGGTGGGGAGGGAACTCCGTGCGCATTGCGCACTTTCTCGAAAGGTTGGAAGGTTCTCAAGATGTTTTTTTTTGTTCCCCTCCCCCCATTGCAGACTGCAGTGGCGGAAGTTTGCCTGCACTATTTTCAAGGTCATTTTTAATTCTAGGCTTATCAAACATCCTTTTTCAGCTGAATCATCTGAATCCCATTAGGGCTACATATCATCTGCTCCTCCATACTTATAAGTAGGGAAAAGGGCGCAGTTCTGGTTGGGAGTGGGGGGGTCATCTTGCACTTTCATTACTTACTACGTGTCAAGCCATCACGTGAAGACTTGTGAAACCTTATGAAGCCATGAAATTATACCTGCCAAGGCTTGTATGTAGAGACCACCTGTCAACTCTTGCACAGCAATGAACACGTCTATGGGAAGCGCCAAAATTGCAACACTCCCTCCCCCCCCCCCTCCAAGCCGAACTGCGTCACAAAATATAGTCAAAGTGCCCCCCCCCCCCGATTCGGAATGAAAATGAGATGCATGGCTTATTCCAATCAGACTGGTTGTTGTCGCTTTCGTTATACTTTCTATTCCAAGGCCAGCGATCTTCCAGGCCGCTAATGTCCACTATCAGCCGCGATAAGCTTGACGTTGTGCGGAAATTCGCGCAATGTTTGTGCAGACGTAGAGGGCTTGGCGGCATTGCGCGCACGCGATTAGACGTATCCACAACGGCAAACATAAGCGGACGACAGGAGGCGGTTACGCGATGATTTCTGACTGACAACAGCTGACATCACCCTGTCATCACCGCTGACTGCACCCCCTAGTCGTCGGCAAGTGTACTCCCATATAAGCTCTTTCAATATTGGGCAGTGGTACTTTGTAGCTCGCCCCGTGCCATCCTTTCGCGCTCCCTTGGTTTCAATGTTCAAGTGCGCCGTGTTCCTTAAGCCATGCTGAGGAACCTGTTCTTGTCGGGGGCTAGTAATGCATAAACGCGCTGATCACCACCATCTGGTTCATCACCTCGCAGGTCGATTGCATCGGCAAAAAAAATCACACGCAACTCTGATCAGCTGTTCTGTCTCCACCCCCCCCCAACTCCTTCTGAACTCTCTTATCTTTATTCACGTGTTTTAATTTCAACTACAAGGTACTGGATTTCATATATTAAATTCGTTGGACTCCTATGAATATGGCGAATTTTAACTATCTCTCAGCCCCTGTCTCCCCGATACTGATTTCAGCAAGGTTTTATTTATTGTCAGATGGTCAAATTATTGTACTCTACATTAATGATAATTTAAGTTTGTCTATTAGGAGCAGGGAGGCTGGTAAAAATTACGGCGCTCAAAAGTTTTGGAGGGGCATAGAAGACTGCTCCTGCAAAATAAGGGACTAACGATTTCCGAGTAGAACTATCGCACTCGTAAACTGGTCCATCTTCCCCTGAGCTTCTCTCCCAGTTAGGCTTCAGTCAGAATTCCTTATCATTATTTCAGTATTTCTAATTTTACACAAGAAGTCCTTTGTATGCGCCAAGGAATCCTTTGAATGCTCGTTCGAAGTTATTAGCGACCAAATTACCTTCTGTTCCTGATTGTACACCCACCCCCCTCCGTGCTCGCTACACGCACGAGTACAGGGAGCTTGCCATAAGTTAAAGTTATTACCCAGCCGCTTTAGAAGCGGTTGTATGTAGTTCGGCAACCACGTGCCGCTCAGCTCCCACGCCCACCTCCTCCCCCCAACTAGGCCTCTGGAAGATCAACTGTGCTTGCGGAACAGTCACGTTTCCACCGTCTTTCAACTGGTTTTTCGTAGTATCGAGGCGTCGAGAACAACTTTTCCGGCGTCGGTAAGAAAATTTCTGGCATGTTGTTTTTTCGCGTTCATCGTGCGCTATTTACTTCTACGTGGTTGGCGCAACGAAACTACTAGAAATCCTAATGGAGGCCGAGCAGGAGGGTGGGAGACCTTTCCTGGTTGATTGGTAGCGTTCGTCCGCCACCCTTGCTCGCCGGCTGTCCGTTTCCCGGAAAAACGGGAAGTTTTTATTGAACTGGGAGCTGGAAGAATTTGGCAAGATTGAAACAGGATTGGAAAGCGAGTCGTAGCGGAGGAAGAAAATTGGAGAGGGTGGGCTACTGAGTGCAGTTCGGTCTATAGAATAGCCCCCGGCGACTGGCTTCAACTGCTAGGGAAAATTAGGAGGGTTCTCTTCAGGGCCACTTTTAGCGGTGTATCAGTGCTGCAGTTTTACTCCTCCGTTAGAACCGTAGTCCCGTAGAATAGGCTACAACATTGGTCAAGCGTTTTGTTAAGCAGCCCAGCTACGAGTTCTGATGAAGTCGAGTTGCACGGCGCATTCTAGAAGGGACTGATCAGCGCTGGAATCATTATCTATTCCTCTTTTTTATTTTCCTCACGCCTGTTGAGCAACCCTACAAAGTGCCGTGAAGATTCTTCAAAGGCAGCTGACACGAAAATTTGGTACTGTGTCTGAAATGTAAAGGAGTGTTTTATAGTGGGGAAAATGGCGAAAAAGCTATGTGATACGGTCGAAAACCTGCAAAAAAGCGTCTGGTCCACCAACACAACTGTTTCGGACGAGTTTCTGCTGGCACCGTGCCTGTAACCGCTACGGTAGATAGGGGTGCATATATGTACTCATATATCACTGCAGCACCGCAGCCGCTTATCTATCCCTACGCTTGCATACTGTACTCCGCATAATTCAGGGATACGGACCGTCAGGATTGGTACGTTACATTTGTGGGCGGGCGGGCGCGGCGGGCGTCCAGGTCGGTATGTTCTGGCTTGGTAGGGCGCTATAAGGGTAACTTCTTTGGCAAGGCGGCGCGCAGAGCCAGGGGCGCCAAATTCAATTGCTTGAGCGAATAGTCCATTCATCACATCTTTCAGATATATGCGTGCGAACTCCTTCAAAAGGCTACCTATGCCTAAGAGATGGTGAGTTAATGGCGCAGACTCTACGTGACATGATCCAAGGATTTCGAAACGACTAGCGTCTAAACCAGCCAAGTTTTCCTCCCCTTCACGGTTGGGGACAAGTTGCTTACAGGATTGTCTAGCGAGATAAGAACGCTTACCTGTACATCTGCCCTTCGGAGTTGACGTTGTGGCCCTTCAAACTACACGGCGTCTACCAATGACGGAAATGGAATCCGTGGCCATCCTATGGAAGGCTGAACTCTTATCCGTTTACTTAATCGTGTTTTGGTGGCACAATGCTGTGTGGTAGCCATCGTGGGTTCCGCTTCTTGCCATTTAAAAAGAAATGCATTTTACCCTTTTCCCCATCGGTGTTCCTGTAATTCGATTTATCTGGGAGACCCAGAATGTAACCAGCCCTTAGCTTCATTGCGGTAGTTCTGTGAAGGTAGTGAAGCTGCGTGTTAACTAGAAACAGGATGCTCTTCATTCCATCCTCTCCGTAGACTCATCCCATAGCTGGGCTGGTTTCCCATTAACCGCTTGTCTACGAAACTGACACCTTCTCTAGTGGATGTACGAGGGATAAACTGGAAGAATGAAGCTCTATCCATCGACCTAATGAGGGAACGTTTCAGTTATGATCCAGATCCTGCAGCTTTCTATTCCCTCGGATCCTCGCTTTATAGCCTTCTATCTGGACCTCGGCTTAGATATATGGTCAAAATTAGCCGAATCTAGTCTCCCTGACCAGGGTAACCTGTTCTCCAGTGAATCAAGGCGAAGCGTTATTTGAGGCGAAAACTTCGAGACAGTGTTTGATGGCTGTACAAAATAAGAATTAAAGTAGAATTGGCACCTTTTTCGACCAAGGAACCCTTGAGAAACCCTTGCTCGAAGTTGCATTAACTCTGCTGTTAATAGAATCTTGTGAGCAAGTTCTCGCCCACATGAGGCCTCCAGGGTCCTCCTTTTCTGGCTAGGCTTGTCATTTCCTTTCCATTTCTGGCCGGCTTTCTACGGGCAAAATCAATATTGTCTGGAAAAGGGTCTCTACATGAGCTACTTGGCTGGATGTTTTTTTAATAAGTTTGATGAGTTGTGGTGGGCTGTCCCCAGCTGGGAGGGGCAATTTTGCATTTCGGCCAGTTACCCTTTGTTGATTTTTATTGAAAAGCTAAACGCTGTGAGGGCTTTTGTGCATGGGAGTGGGCCACTCAGCACGAAGACACTTACAGTCTTTCGAGGTGGTCTGGTAGACTTTAAGCTGAGTAGCCATCGGGTACCCCTACCAAGCCGAATTGCCCGATTGCTCATTCCGTGTTTACCAATGAACCAAGATTTCAATTTCAACTAACAATGTCCTTGAACTGATTGTGTGACGTAACTTTTCCTTCATTTTGGATGAGCGCTAGCGCTCGTAATGGTAATCATTTATGGCAGTAGAACAGAAGGGGCACGATTAACCGAATACGGAGTTATTAGTGGAACGGCAACGGTCACATTGGTGTGCTCACAGTCCAGCAAAGGGACTGAGGGACGAGAAGGAAGGTAAGCCCTTCTGGGCCATCTGACATACCATCCTTCTACTAAGTGTTCTTGCCTGGCTTCTTGTACCGATGACGCTTTTCTCTGATCCTTATTTCTCTAATCCCCATCTTTTTTGATGTTCCAACGGCCCTCGTTCCATGCATTAGTGGCGGCCAGGCCAGCAGAAGTCCATCGTCAAGTTGTCTTTCCATCGCACCTTTCCAGACAAGTCGACTTTTTAGACGTTTAGCAATGAGGATGATTTTATCAACGGAATGGGATAAGGCATAAGGTGATCTCCGCTGTACATGACCATGTCAGTGGAGGCAAGTTTGGCAAGCGAGTTGGGAGATACGGTCTTGTTCGCTGCAGATGCTGGAGCGTTCTAGGGGGGAGAGCTGTCTTCTGGGCCATCTGGTAGTTCTGCTACTCTTTTTCTTCCACGCATGCAAAAGCGCCAACCCTTTATCCACCGGATGTGGAAGCTGGCAGGCGACCACACTTTATAGAATACTGGTTGGCGCCGCGCCAAAGCCTGCCCCTTCCCATTCTGAAACGCTTTAGCGACCGCAGCGAACAAGACTGTATATCCACTGAAGGTACGCACACTGTGCGCTATGGGATCCCAGACTCCGAGGGTATGGTATTTTTCCCTTGCTGGGAATCGGGTCGAGTCAAGACGTCTAAATGGCAGCATGGCGCAAACTAACAGAGTAATTCCTGGCTAGTTTATGGGGCACGCTGTAGCAACATTGAATCAATCGGATCTCGGTGCAAATTACGCGCACGTGACATCGTTTGCAACTCCTCTTTCGTCGCCCTCATCGCGATCCGAACATAAGCTGTGCTTTTAGAGATTGGACACTTCCAAGAACACAGAAGTTCATCAAGAAACTGGTTGGTTCCAGGCTGGGCCAGAAACCATCAATTGCTACCAGAGTAACCATCATTTAAGCCATTACTCTAACCATAAAGCCCGCATTCGTTCAGTGCCTTGGAAACGGGTCCAAAGTTTGTCTCTAGGGCGGAGATTTACGATGTCAACCGGCTAATGACCTTCGATTTCTTATTGGAGAAGGCTAACTGATAACCTGACAATCGACCACTTTTATTCGCTTCCGCCTTTCTCATACTTCATTTTTCTGTGCATTCTGAATACGGTAATCAAAATGTGGCTGTTTTGTGAGCCCTCTAATGCGAACTCATCCGCTGGAGACTTTCCTTTACTTGATTGGAACACATTCCTGGAGAACCATGGGCGAAAAAGAAAACTTGAAGAAATCTTGGCTTCGAGAATCTCTAATTCGATTAAGAGGACTTGACGGTGATTTGGCTTGATATCTCTATCTTTTTTAACAGAAGGCTTGACAATTAATCACATGAATCGAGTTCCAAGGCACTGTTTTATGCCTGGGCAAAATCGAATTCGAATTTTGCACTTCTCAACTGCACTTTTCAACGAAGAGACTCTTTAGAAGCAGTCGTTTCGATGTTGCATCAGCTGTGGGTGGAATAAACCACCTGGAGGGATTTCCCGCATAACGTGAATGTCCATTTCAAAGCCTCTCTTTTTCACTTCTTTTCACAAAACACTGCGATCGACAATCGCAGTGTTGTACCACTTAATTGATTCGAAAGTGAAAGAATAGGCCGCTTCGGGCTTGGTATGAAGACCAACCCCGCCCCTGGCGGTCAAACTCCGCCTCTTTTGTTTAATTCCACAATCGCTGTGTAGGGATGTGTCCTCTGCCTGCATAATATCTCATCATTTCTTCGTCTGTTTGCTCAATGTCTTCCGCCTTATCTTCGCTCCATCCTTGAAATACGGGGCCTCACATGGATGTCGTCTACGATGTCGTAGTCTGCGTGAAAATCGGTGGTCCACTCGACGAGAAAATGCAATTTAGGGAACGCCACGCCCACCGCCGCTTGCGACGAAGCGGCACATAACGATTGTCTTGACCGTCTCCCTCCTAACTGAGGGATTTTTAACGTTATTCTTTAGTTTATTCATCACTAGTGTCCCCCCACTACTTGCTATTTGCAGTTAGTTGGTTCCTATTACAAGTAGAATTTGTGTACAGCTGGTACCTGAAGGGAGCGGGGAATCCTGAGAAGAGGGCATTTCCAGTCTTTGAACCCGAAGTGATCGGGTTCAAAGACCGGAAATAGCGTAAATCACTTTTGCTTGTGAGCCAGGGGCCTTCGTAAAGATACTTCGAATATGAACTGTCTCCTGAAGCTACCTCGAAGCCCTTTGAAACCGAATGCTCGCGTGAAAGCTAGCTTGTATATAGTTGGACCTTTTCGTCTTTCGAGGCATGCCTGACACCCGAACAAGGGTCCTTCACACAAGTTTTTTTGAGCCTAGGACAGACTCATTAAATCGGAAGGGCGTAGGTGACGAGCCACACCTCCTCCAGCCACTTCTGCATCCATCCCCGCCCTAGTTTTCTACTAACTCATTATTAATTGTGACATAATGAATTCCGCTTATTATTTTTGGCCGAATTTTGGTTGATCACTTGCGAAGCATGACAGTTTTCAATTTGCATTTGCTTTCAAAATCTCTCATTGTTTTTTGTTCCGAAAGTGTCAAAGAAACCGACCAATGCAATTTGATTATCTTCTCCTTTTCCTTCTTCTCTCAAGTCTTCCAATTGTTAATTACGTGCAGTCGGGCTAGTGCCATCTCCACCGCCTTCTGTCCCTCAAGGCTTCAATCAGCCTATACTGAGAGCTGAACTTTGACTATTCTCTATCGAACCCGGACCCATTTAATCTTTGGCGCTGTCTGACTCAGGGGGAGTGGGTGCTTTCGCACTGGCTAGTTCCTTTTGCTAGTTTCCGTTAACTGACAACCAAATTTTTGAATACTTTTCCACCAGAAGACTGCTGTCGAGCAGGAGGAAGGGGGGGGGGGGAGCATAGCGCATTTGAATCAGCAACCGGGAAAATTTTTTCTTTTTCTTCTTCATTCCACCGATCAAACACGCCCCCTCCCTCTTCTCGCCGAGGATCTCCAACAGACGAACGAAGTGCCTGGGTGCAGTGAAAGTAATGAATGATTTTAGTTGTGATTTCATACAAAAAAACGGTACTAAAAGCATTTTGTGACGAGTTCATTCCTGGGGACGGCTCTGTTCCATCGTTGTTTGGATCCTTCGGAAATTATCGTGATTACTCTTCTACTTCGATGGGCATTCTCCACGTTGCTCATAGAGGCGGAGACACTCAACCATTGTGACCCTCTCGTAAGTACGCCTCTTCCCTGCCGTCCAAGAACGAGGGGCACATCACTGATCAAGACAAAGGGTTGGGTGTCTACACCCATACGACTGGCATAGAGCATCCCTTGAATAGCTTTTCCTCCATTTATGTTTTTGCGGTTGTTTGTTTGTTTCTGGAAGCCATTTTGATCATTTGAAAGGGTCGCTTTTCTAAGGCTCCTCTTCTCCGAATGTTTCATGCGTTCATTGTAGAAACGGAGCTCAAGTGGTGGAAGGGAGTTCAAAGCCTCCACGTAAAATTGGAGCCCATTTTGAGCTTATGTGTTAATGGAAAGGAGTCGAGTAGAAGAAGGCATCACGTTTGAGTGAGCCCAATAAAAAACCCCGTTGTTTGCATCTTACAGTCTTGAAAGGAAGCGGCTTGGTGGTAGGTCATTTCGGTAGTACGGGCGGAGTCTTAAAAGGGTAACTAGTTTCCTTTAGACAAGAACACTGTGTTTTTGGGATTTCCTGCTTCTGAGTTAGTGATAGGCTAGCCGATACACTAGCAATACGATCAGTCTGGCCTGAACGGCGGCTTGTATTATTGTTGTTTGCCGGGATGTTCAAACAATAGCCATATCAAGCTTCATTTGGAATCTTATTTATTTATTTATTTATTTATTTGTTTATCGGAATCTCTATTCCGTTCCCTTGATTGACAGAATTGTACCACATAGGTAGATGTTTTATTGTGTACAGGCGGTAGCAGAAATTTAACGGTTTGGTGGGGTTCTTACAAGAGTGAAAGTCCTCTCCAAAATAAGTGTTGTAAATGGTAGTGTGAACCAGTAAAACGAGGTAGTGAGAGTGCCAAATGCCCCTCCCAAGCCGGACGGCGTTGTAATGAGAAAGCACGAGTTATAACATAGGCGCACCTATCGTCTCTGCCAGGACAGCGGTTTGCATGAATGACAAAGGAAAAACTATCTTGATCCTCGCCTTTCAGATTATCGCGGAATGTACTTACTAGCTTAATTACTCATTTATTTATATTTATTATTTATTCATTAGATTCTGACCCCGGTGAGGCAATCAGAACCAGAATGCTTATGTTCATAATTGAAACGAGACTCTTGTCTGTGCACTAGATCTTTGCTACGAAGCACTTGTAACATTTCGGGTCGAAGCGTTCATCACGAGTGGAAAAGTGCAGAGTCGGCAAAAAAAATTCAAGTGAAAAAGGGACAGTGACATTTTCGATTTAGTTTCACCTACATTTTCATCGCCGACATCATCGCCGCTTCGCTATCGTTGAGGAAGTCACGAATGAAATTCTGAAAAGCGAAGGGGCACTGAATCATTGTACTATTTGTAACATTGAGACAGTGAGACATTAGAACGTTTAGACGCCATAGAACCTTGGAATACGCCATGTATCCGACTTGCTTACCAATTTGTACATTGGTTTCAAGTCCGTATCCGACCTCAACCATGTTTTGCATTGCAAATCTATGCATGAGCGGCTGTTTTCTTATGCTTCGGGCAGAAGTGTAGTGTAGTTCATTGCGGACGGTTGGGCGTGTTCGTGCGGGGCTCCCCAGCGTTTGGCGTGGTGCCAACTCGTTTCTCCACGAGTATGTCAAGCGAGCAAAGACAATAACTGTATATAAGCCGGCTTTCCTATTACTTGTTTTCTACTGCTTTTTGTCGCATGCCCGTTTCAACAAGAAGGCAGAGAACAGCTCAAAGAGGGTGACACACTCATACTGGCTGACACGCCCAACCGTCCGCAGCGAAGTAGAGTGTAACACCAAGTAAATGCCTGTGAACAGATCGGAAGCGCTGATAGCCATAGCGGGTTTGGAATATCGCAGTCAAGAGATGACTAATTCAGCGCTGATCACTCCTTTTTGGAATGCACCATGCATTCTACTGCAGTTCAGGATCGCAGGGGCATTTTGATTGCAACTCGCATAAACAATGACTTCCGAGAGCCAGTGAAAGTACAAGTCAGTGCATTCACCCTCCAGCTGGGCCTGCTGTCAATTATCCGGCACTCAAAGCTGGAAAAGCTGGGGTAATCTGAAAGGAAAAATCCGAGGTTTGACCCCATGGCTATGTACGTCACCGGCACCGGAGCCATTTGCCACTATATGTCACCCTTGAACTAGAACAGGTGGGTCCTAAAGCCTTTCCGGATTGTTCGCGGATGAACCTTACCTTGAGAATTCATGAATTTACATTTTGTTGTACCTCAAAATAATTGCCATTAGATGAGTCCCGCGGCGCCGCAAGGCAATAGATTAGCTGTTTCAAAAATGGCCTAGCACTTGTCAACACCAGTGTGCGAGCCTACAAATACATTATGCGATGGCTGGATAGGCGTAGAAGTGGGCGGGGCTTCACGAACATTGTGCGTTCCTCATTGGCGCCTCTCCCTTCATGGCCTTATTGGAAGGCTTTGAGTTCCCGCCCATTCTTTGTCCACCCGATTATCGCGGAATATGTTCCTAATAAAGTTAGTATGATCTTAAAAGTGCACTTGAAAAATGGTTTTATATTTGGACATTAGAACTACGCTGAAAACTGAACGCGCAGGTCAAAGACGCATGTCACCTCA
>MU931984.1:0-14212 GCA_036418165.1 Cooperia oncophora | reverse complement strand
CCCCAGCGACCAAATACGACCCTCCTAATTGGGAATCCTAACAATCATGTGTCCTGGGAGGCGCACTTAAATGATTCCAACGAAACGAGAAATTTTGTGAATTAGCGTCGGGTTATAAATCGATGTTAAATCAACGTTTTTTCAATTACCCTGTAGTTCTTTGCGGACGGTTGGGCGTGTCAGTGCGGCTGCGTTTGGCGCGGTGCCAAACTCGTTCTCCACCAGTTGTTGAAGCGAGCAAGTGACAATACTGTATCATATCGTTCGTATTACTCGTTTTCTACCACTTTTGTCGCATGCGCGCTTCAACAAGAAGGCAGAGAACGGCTTTGTTGCTGTGCACACTCATTCTGGCTGACACGCCCCACCGTCCGCAGCGAACTACAGTCCATTCTTATCAAAAAACGTTGAGTGATTAGACTGTTCATGTTGACATCTTCCAAAAAAGGTTTTTCTGTACACTTTTTCCTACGGCAGATTCGGCTGGAAATTCGGTCTCCGGGTAGTTCGTCATTCTGAACGCGGAATCGCATCAGCTTGGCCTGGAACTGTTTGGCGCCGGACAATTCACTGAGAACTTGTCCTCGAGGACAGCTTGACCTTCTGAACATGGATATCACATTCGCTTGATCCGAAATCGCCTAGCACCCGCGCCATGGCGCCGAGGCCAAAATACGTCAGATCACCAAAACCGATGAAACTTGTAGACGGGGTTATTGGACATCCTGATCAAGAAATGGCATTCATTTTTCGTCCCGGCGCTAATGGAGCGCACTTGGACCATATGCGCTCTGCTAAGGCTGAGCCTGGCACATCTATCAATGATCTAAAAGTTCTCATTTTAATACAATAAGTAACTCCAAAGCTTACTGGTTCCATGTTTCTATATTGAACTTTTCACAATACTCGCAAATAGTATTTATAGAATAGACAAGTGTTGTTGATTGATACCCGCTAAGTGAAGCATGAAATACAGTCCTCATCATTGCGGACCGGTGGGGCGTGTCAGTGCGGCTGCGTTTGGCGCGGTGCCAAAGTCGTTCTGCACCAGTTGTTGAAGCGGGCAAGTGACATTACTGTATTATATCCTTCGTATTACTCGTTTTCTACCACTTTTTGTCGCATACGCGCGTTTCAACAAAAAGGCTGAGAACGGCTCAACAGAGTGGCACACGTCATTGGCTTGGCGCTGGACGCCACCGATCCGGCGAATGCATGAGGACTGTACCTATGGGCCCGTTCTGCGGTGGCACGACAGAAGGACGAAAATTACAGGTGAGGACATGGGCCCTCTTTCCCAGTCTGTCGTTGCCAACCAATTTGCGAGTTTTCGCTGAGTTGATTAGTCTAGCCAGCGAGGCGGGTCATTCTTGCCTGATTATGATGTGCTCTTATGGAAACGGGAACTGTGCCCACTATTGATCACTATTTACGCACCTTCAAAACTTAAAAAGGTTTTTCCGCTTGAAACCTCGCCTGTATAGGGCCACTCGATGCATGATCCCAACATGACATTCACTATTAGCCCCAGCGCCATTTGTTGTCGTTAGGCGCAAATTTAGCGCCATCGTTAGGCGCAAATTTAGCGCCACACCTCTTTCCACGGAATCTGCAGTGAAAACTAGCATTAACGGAAAGGGCTGTTCGATGCCCTTATCAGCGATAGTTGGCATTCGTTTTTCGCGTTTGGTGGCTCGTGGCTAACGGCTAAGCCTTGGAGAGAGGAGATAGTGTAATTTCAGTGAATTGTGTTAGTGCACCTTGGCGCCGGCACCAGCAGGGGGGGGGGCGTATTTGGTCGCTGGGAGAGGGGGGAGGTCATGTTTGATCTGAGAAACTTTTTTATATTTGATTTTCCCTCGTTTTAGGAACGTGTCTATAGTGGGAAGCACCTTATAACAAAAAACAAAAAAAACACAACATATAATCGGAAATTACATAAGAAATGCTACAAAATAGTAGGTGTGATGGGACTGCCGACTTGGTCCGAATGGGCAAAAGAGCGTGGGGAAAAGCATGCTCATACTTCAAGCCACCTTGTGCCAACGGTTGTGGCGGGAACACAAAAACCAAAAAAAAACATCTAATCCGTAAAGGTAATTCAGAGAAGCATACAAAATAGGAGAGGCGGTCGTTTGGCGTGACTCAATTGACGTGTTTTGACAAGTCCCTAACAAGTTGGATAACTTGTATGAATCACTAAACTATGAGGCCTTCGTAATTTGTAGTCTGCCAAAAACAGTCAGTGTGGGCCTACAGTGGCCCATTGGTTCTCAGCCAAGCCTTTTCCAGATGATCAGACTTAGAGTAAAAACTAATTGGACTATGTGTGATTTGTCTCATGTGGAATTCTGTGCACCTTTGACGGGGTTGATTCTGACGGGAAGGCGATAGAAAAATCGCGCCATACCTGTGGAATGGAAGTATTTATGTGTACTGTTTAGGAAAGTGGTCTCCAGCGAGCTGTTCTGATCTATCACGCGCAAAATCGCGAAATTTTACAGAATTGTCGCGTGGATGCAACTGCGTTACTAACCACTAACATTAACATGATAATGAGGAAACGCTTCCGAACAAGGATCCGGAAAAGGAAGTTTTCGTAAGTTCAAAAGACGTTTTCATAATTTCTGGTTTGGTTTTGGAAAGTGCGATGGTGTCTTATGTTATCAGTTATTGTTTTATATTTGTTCGACGGTTGAACCTTTAGTATGGTTAAGTTTCCTTTTTTACTCGGTGTGCTTTTTACAGCTTTGGGTTTTTTTGCTGGTCAAATGTAGCCAGTTCAGAAGTGTTGTTTGATAATGTCCGTTGGGCTTTTGACGGGAAGTCTGAACGTATCGTGCTCTAATCGACCGCAGTCCCTGACGGTCGTATGTCTTTCACCGCAATTTCGAAAAGTTTTTTCTTGTATTTGAGTTCGTGTGTATTATCAAATAATAATGCAGTGGCGAAATTAAGTAAGGTTTGCAGTGTTTTTCAAGTTTGGTACAGAGGCCATGTTACTTTTTGTTTTTTTTTGTGCGGTTTATTAGCTTTAGTGTGTCATCTGTTTCACTTGACGTTGCCGACGTTATTTCGGCGCGTCCGAGTAAATTAACCTAGTCGTACGTTTAGGGTATGTTGTTCTAGTCATTCATTCACAGAATATCCGTTTGTTCGCAGCAGTATTTTTTTTTCTTCTGGCCAGAATTTATTGCATGCGTTGGTGCTACTCTATCCGTGTGTTGCTTTATACGCCTTCAATCGGGTCAGCATGAGTGATCTATCTTGCGAACGTTGCTTTCTCTTGACTGTCTATTTGCTGTTCGATACATCGTAGTATATTTTGTTTGCAGATTACCTATAAGTGGCAGGAATTGTAGATAAAAGAGCCAAAGGACGTCGAAAAATGGGGAAGGAGCAGTTCCGCGAGTCCGATTTGGCTCGGAAAGTGTAAGTATATTGTTTTAGTAACATCTTAAAGACCTAATACTCCTGGATTTATTTGTGTTTCGGCGTATAGGTGTTTGGCGTACAAGTTTTATGCCGGCTGACAGTGATTTCATGCGGCAGGCAGGACAGTATTGTCTTTATCAAGGCATCCGATTGCTATGAAGAGTCGTTCCTGAAGTGGGTTCGCCGGCCCAATGTGGTAGCGCGTGAGGTCTGCGCGGGTAAGCGAGCTTAACTAATAAGGCCTTATCAAAATAGTATTCACGCGCTTTTAGATGGATGTCGCTCAGCACTTCATTGGCAAATTCCTACTTCTGAAGTCGTTTTACGCCTTTTCCCTTTCATCGTCCTAAATTCATGTGGTGCAACTAAGACTGCCCCATTAGGAACTTTTATCTGACAAGTTCAGAGTACTTTGGGATGTATACCCTAGTTCGCTGCGGACGGCTGGGCGTGTCAGGCAGTATGAGTATCACCCCGTCAAAGCCGTTCTCTGCCTTCTTGTTGAAGCGCGCATGCGACAAAAAGTGGTAGAAAACGAGTAATACGAACGATATGATACAGTCATATCACTTGCTCGCTTTAACAACTGGTGGAGAACGGGTTTGGCACCGCGCCAAACTCATCCTGCCTGACACGCCCAACAGTCCGCAGCGAACTACACTATATGTCGTTTGGTGCGATCACTTTTTCACGTACAGTCAAAACTTGTCACGCAAACCGTCTTAGAAAAAGGGCAACTCGTCCGAAACTTCAAACTTGTGCACTTCCTTAAAAGCAAGCTCCGCATTCATTTAATGTTCAGACTCTTTCTTTTGACATGGTGATTCTGCCTGTAAGTATGGAGGGTGTACTGCTTACTCGGCTCAAAAATACGTAAGGAAAGGGCGACCGCTACGGAACACGGTCCGCCCACTGATCAAGGCACCGCCCAACTTTCATTACTGGAAGTATCCTGGTAGTGCGGTTATTCCGCTACTAGCTCTCTCCTGAATGGTGAGAGCGAGGACAGGGCAGATCCCAACTCGTCCGACCACGACCTTTCTTCGCCTTATAAACGTACGCACGCAGTTCGGCTTGGGGTTCTGTTTAAGGTGTTTTGGGCTAGTTTCTTTACTGCCTTTTTCTTTATCTTTCGTCTTTGCGTAACTCGCCGTTTTTCACGAGCGTTCGAGCCGCACTGCTGACCATTTTTGCGCGGGGCGTGCCTCTGAATAATCATTAGGAAATGACCTGGGTGAGCTCCGAAGCGGGAGGTGGTCGTTTGGCACGATCACATTGCCGTTCACTTATTCTGAGGTGCCTACGAAGTTGGATAGCACGTCCGAGTGGGTGTATGTCGTTTGGCGCGATTTTCCTATCACCTCCCCGTCAAAACGTGTCAGGTGAATAGTGTTCCAGATGAGACAACTCGCCCATAGTTCCAAATTAGTTTTTTCCCCCTAAGTAATCATTAGATGAAAGCTTGGCTGAGAACCATGGCAGACTACAAATTACGAAGGCCTCATAGTCTAGTGATTCATACAAGTTATCCAACTTGGTAGGGACTTACCATACCTGTCAAAACACGTCAATTGCAATGGAGTCGCCGCCAAAGCGGACCCCGCCTCCTCCGTCCGAGTCACATGAGCCTGTGAGGTATTCGAAAGATTGGTAACCCACATACATAGAGTCGTGGAATGCATGGCTTTGTTGTTCATGTTTCTCAGTCCGACGCTTCCTAATGATCAACGTAGGAAATGCGACTTAGAGTGGAGTTTGGACGAGTTAATCCGAAACTGTAGCTGTGAGTCGCGCTTGCCTGGCAAGTTCTGACGAGCATTAGCGGCAAAATTTATCATGCCAAAACGACAATGCCAGGCCCGGTCGCGACCGTGGCCATGCTCAGGATTTCAGGGCATACCTTCACATTCTTGTTCCTAGCGTTTATGCCGCGCCCTCGCGGTGCTACAGTTGCCAAAAACTTACTTACGGGTAGTGTTCGGTTTTCTCTGAGTGAATTGAGGTCATTTTAGTAATGTAACTGGCAGAAATTGACAGTGAAGTCACAAATCTTTCAGGGTACTATATCCAAACATGTACAGTGTAAGACATGTGGACGGAATTTAACGGATTGTGTCGGTCATTTTGGCTATGTGACTCGATTTCCCTGTGTTTCATGTTGGATTTTTCAAGTTAATTATACAAGTTCTACAGTGTATATGTAAAGTGAGTTGTTTTCTCTATGATAAGTCGTTTTTTTGGAATTATTCAGATGAGAACAGAGAGATAAGAACTAGCTATGAGCTGTTCCCTTGCTGCTGTAGTTTAAGAAGCCTCGCGTGCATTTGTCCATGTACAGTAATGCAAGATGGGCTTAATGGGGACCGTGGTTTCCTGAATGAGATCGTCAGGTCACCCTTGCGCCTCTCTCATTAATCACCGCCCCCCCCCTTCCCCCACTCGGAAACACGCACCTATTTATTGTTTTCAGGTTTTTCTTTGGTTGTGTATGTCAAATTACTCTCGATCTGACAAAGTGTTTCCTGTATGAGAAGGGCTCCATCTCTTACCTTAAGTTCGATATACAGGGGGCGGGTCCTCAAAAAAGTCATCTTTTACTCCTTGTTTTTCGAGCGCTGTAAGTATACACTTTATTAAATTTTTGATCGGACATTTTCTGCCTACCATATTAAAGAGCAGATTAAATCACTATCATGATACTTCGCCACAGCCTTCTGGAGGAGCGCCATCGAGAGATTCTGCCCCGCGAGCGTGATTCGGTACCTGCGTTCAGCGAGATGGTTGATTTCTCCGCCAATGTAGACCACCCTGTTGAGCTCCTCCCAAACCAGGTAATTGAGGGGGTTTAGTTCAGGTGACCTGCTCAGATATTCCATCTTCTTCAAGTACTTAACGCCCCTCCATTCCAAGTAGGCGAGAGTTTTTCCAACGCCCTTCGTTCCATGTGGTGTCACCCAATACTGTAGCAGTACAAAGTTTCCAAGAAGGTACGGGCGACGACATGTAGGGAGGATATTCTTCTCGAGTTGCTCGATGTAACCGCCAGCGCTCACCTTCAGTCCGGGGTCCACGAAGAAAATATCGGTCTTCACATTCCAGGAACTTCCGGTCCATACCACCAACTCGCTCCTTGGCGACTGCGGTGAAGATGATATTCATGAAAAAGGGCTATATGTCTTCCTAATCGTGGAGCCACTAGGTGGAAGCGCTATGGGGCATGGCTGGAGACGCCGCAACCTTCACGTGCTAGTTGCCTTGCCTCATGGCTCGTTGTTTTCGTTATAGGGCGATCTAACGATGGTGGTCTGCCGGCGAGAATGTCAAAAATGCGGCGAACTCACCCAAATCCTTGCTCCAACGACAACCGGTGCATATTTAAAGACAGTACCCGCGATCAAGCGGTCTCGAAATGCCTATATTGGCAATCGTCCTGCATTCGCAGAATGTACTACTTTCGTCATCTCGAAAGTTCCTGGACGAAAGAGACAAAGAAGATAGAGACGCGTGATTTTGGCAACCACTGCAACCACCTGCAACCACGATTAGTTTCACCCTGCAATACGTCTTACAAGCGGAATTGCGTGTGTACGTAGCGTTGGAACGTCGTAGGGCGACTTCATATGCTCTACTTCTTGTGAACACAGTAGATGCCTGCTCATTGAGCTTCGCTCTCATGATGAACTCGTCCAAGGCGCCCGTTGCTAAGGGGGGGTGGCTCTGTTCAGAGTGTTTCCGAAGGTTTTTTTTTCGCTTCTTTCTCTACTGGAGGGGGATGGGGGGGTAGCTTATGCGGTCCTTATCTGCGTTGCATAAACTGAGGCGCACTTACTACGCCGTAACAACTCTGTTCGGCAACGGCCATTGTACTTTAATATAGCTCTGAATAGCTCTGGCGCGCCATTCACCGCGCGCGACGTGAGCGGCGTGACTTGACTAGCTCACGATAGAATCGCCTGTCTCCCTACCACTGCGGCTTATCGGAATGGCGTACGTTAGCTGAAAAGCCATGGGAGCTTGAGTGAAAGTATAGAAATCGCAGCTGGAAAGATTATTTACTCGTAGATACAGATCGAGACATCTTTGATATGGAGTTAAATTGAAAAATACTTCAGCCGGCGTATTGAAACCACAGTGCTGCATCTTGTTTGTAGGGGTAGTCTCATTGGTTAACTTTCGTGTAACCTGCGACTAAAAAGGTCAGAATGAAATTATTCGATTGTATTTTTATTCTAGAGTTGCTCTGGATTACTGCTACATGATGAGCAACGGGCACATTATCTACGGCAAATTTCTAATCCAAATTTGGACTATTTACGACGGAAGGCGCTCCATAAGAACATAGTGGCTGCATGTAAAAAGACGAATCCTTGCCCAAAATGTGGGCAAAGGAACGGTATGACTTTGGCGTCAGTGGAATTTTCTTTTTTGGAAATGTTTTCCTAATGTTGATTTGCTTCTACCTTATTTATAGCGTGTCATTATTGTTACTAGTTATTATTGTTTTGTTTAAATTCAGTGTATTATACTCTTGTTTCCATATTTAAGGTCTAGTGAAGAAGGCTATGGGCACGGTATTGAAAATTGTCTATGCGCATGGCATCACAGAAGACAAGGTGTGTTTGTGTGTGTGTGTGTGTGTGTGTGTGTGTGTGTGTGTGTGTGTGTGTGTGTGTGTGTGTGTGTGTGTGTGTGTGTGTGTGTGTGTGTGTGTGTGTGTGTGTGTGTGTGTGTGTGTGTGTGTGTGTGTGTGTGTGTGTGTGGTGGCTATGTGGGCAATAGTTTTTCTCATCCTGTTTAGCCATTGCACTCCTCGGCGCTTTTTGCGAAGTTCGGTCTGATCCTCTATTTGTTTGAGTCCCCGGGGATAGTTTGACCCCTTCCCCCGTCACGACCATCGCATCCGTTTGGCACGAAACGTGAAGGCCCACGCCACAGGCGCTGGCGCTAAAATGCCCCCAATCACCAAAGTTGTATAACTTGCCCTAGTGGTAATGTGACCTCCTGAACGTGGACATCGCATCTGCATGGGGTGACAACTGGGTTAAAGATCGGGTGAAGGGGTGGTACACGTGACAGCGTGGCCTGCTTTTGCTCGTCAGCGTCCTCCCTCGAGATAGTGATTCCTTGCTTAAAGACATGTTCCGCGATCAAGTGATGAGCAAAATGCCTCGTGCATTTTCACGGCGCTATTGATTCCTACTCCCTGGCAGAGGCAATTTGCCAACAATTTGGGCCGGCGCCAGGTATTCGTTGCGGGACCCTACGTCGCTAGCTCCGCCCTGCCCCAACCGGTGCGTGCAGTCCTCGATTATCGCTTTTAACACAAATTACGACTGACGTAACCAGCATTAAAAAATACGACATAGTATTACTGAATCGATATTTCCAAAGGCGGCACTCGCTGGGTGGAACGGGATTTTGCGAACTTTTGCAAATGTGCCGAGACATTTTGCAAAATCCTGTAAAATTACCAAATGGGCCAGTTCCACGATTCTTAAACTGTTTATGGCTAAATAAAAGAAGTTGATGGATTTCCGGTCAAACACAAGCAGGCAACAGACTAACCTACAAGACCTTATGCGCCGTGTCGCTTCCTCCGTCCCCCATTTTTCCTCGGTCATTTGCCGAAGGTAACGTAGTGGCAGGTGGCACACCTACCACGCGTATGTTCTGTGAGTCAATCCCCTGGCTCCTGTCCAGGCCAATCAATCCTTCTTCGGAAACAGTAATTCGAACCAGTTTCACCAGGGATAAAAAAACTAAGTTGCACATCATTGTGGCTCCTGCAAGTCTTGGTGTCTTTCATTAAGTCACACTAATACATGAATGAAGTAGGATATGCGCCGCATCCCAAAAAGGGATTATCCTTGTACACCCTCGCCTCACTCCTTTCAGACCCTCGCCTTACACGACTGCAGTTCGAGGTGCTCCCTCCCCAGAGTTGATACCAATATCGGGAAGTCGCAAACTATGTCTCGTACATCGAATGCCATCGCAAGCCATATCAAGGCGATAATCAAAGAAAGCCACTACGATTCTGAATGGAAGTTCAATACGTCTCGCATTATAAAAAGTGTTGATCAATGGCAAAAGCTTTATCCTCTATTCGAAAAAATGTATTTACTATTGCAATGCGTGTACCGATGTCCAAGGAACGGCCAAGAATAGCATCGTGTGCCAATGACCAGCTCCGTTAGTTTCGGGCCTTTCGTGGACCAAATTAACTAACAGGACATCTCAGTGGCCCGCGCCAATGACGTTCAGAAAATACAGGAATTTACAAATGTGCCCAGTATGATGACAGACTTGCTTGTCCCCAGTCCCATTTGAAAGGCAATTTCAGGCGCAGTTTGGGGAAAGACATTTGCACTTCTCTACTCCACCAGTTCCGCTTCCAAGACTCATGCCTGGTTTCTACAAGCTTCGGCTGATGTCATTTCATGGCTTCACCAGATTTTTTCCCACCAGGTATCACCGATGGCCCCGGCCCGTCGATGGGAAGCAGCAAAAGAGCAACTGTGCCTCCCCCCCTCGCCGGCGCCGAACTGCGCCCGATTTTATCTTGAAATCGTATCAAATTAGTAATAATCCACGTTTTAGGCACCGTTCACAGCTTGCGATAAAGACGAGATGTAGAACGTATCGATTGGGGCAGGGCAGAGCTAGCGACGTAGGGTCCCGCAACGAATACCTGGCGCCGGCCCAAATTGTTGGCAAATTGCCTGCCAGGGAGTAGGGCTTACGGTTGATAGTGTACATAGCGTTGCATGAAGCGTCGTAGGGAGATTTCCTATGCTCTTGCCAGGAATTTGCTGCAACTAGAATCCTGCTGATTAGGCTCGTCCCCGTGATGAACTCGTCCAAGGGGGCCACCCCCACTGCTAGAGGGGTCTGTGCTCAGGGTGTTCCCAATTTTTTTTTCGCTTTGTTTCTCTGCTGATGAGTTTTTGATGGGCTACTTCATTACTGAGCACGTGCTACCTGTTACACATGATTGCGGGGATCGTCTTTAACTAAGGCTGAGCCTCAACAAAGGGAAGGATCACAAACTTAGACTGCCGAAGAAAGTATTTCCTCGTGTTGCCATGTTCCCCTTATTGCCTTAGCACGTCGCCTTGCGCGAGACCGCACCACGCACGCCGGGGTCAAATAGGTACGTGGTGCCGTCTTTGTAACGCGAGCGGTAAGCGGATTCATGTCAAGGAAATGTGATATTTGTGTGCAGAAGGTCGAACTACCCCCGCAACCAGATTTGAACCAAATTTGTGACCGTAGACGAAGCGGTGAAAAAGAAAAAAACTGGCCCGATTTTGGAAGATTGGGGCGGGTATTCTTGACCGGCAATTCATAACTTCCTTTGATCCAGCCGTAGGGGCCGTAGGGATGTTAAGTGATATAGGGGGCTGTACATGAACATACTGCTGGGTGGCAGGAAGTGACACCAGCTGACATGGGCTGACAGGGGGCCTCAAGCGGGGAGGGTCACCAAATTCATAACTCACCAACTCGCATCGCAGCAGCGGTGGAACGTTGGTTCCAAGCACTGATAAAAAGGGCTGGAGTGAGCATCAATGGTGGGTGGCAGGAAGTGATAACAGCTGACAAGGGGCCTTAAAGGGAGGCTCACCAAATTTATAGCTCCCGTTACAGCCATGGACTGGACCATGCGCGAAGAAAAGCGCGTCAGCCAACTGGTAAGCTATATATTACGCTAAATGATCGAGTACAAACCTTCGTCGTTATTAGAATTAACTTTGGCTGGAAGTATTCTGTTCATTTTGAAAGAGCTTACGTATTTTTTCTTCCAGATGCGAGAATTCACAACCGCGACAGAAGCAAATACAGATCTCTCGGCCACACTTTTCAAGTCGAAATTCACTCTGTTAAATCCACTGCGTGTTCAAAAACTATTTAATAATATCACTGCTGAAGTAAGTTGTCAAATCACTGTTTTTTGGTTTCTATCTGCATAACCCTGAGATATTCACGTTTATTTTGAAGGAAATTCCAATTCTAATGGTGAAGTCTGGTGAATCGAAACATCCTAATGATCTCTTATTGACGAGAATTCCTGTACCTCCAGTTTGTGTTCGTCCATCCGTTATATCAGGTAACTTCTAGCTATTACTGCTTCACTTGAGTGGTTCCTATTGAGTTATCCCATTCGAAAACGTAGAAAACTTTACACAAATAAAACGAAGAAGAAAACAGCTAAAAAAAGTAATATTTCGGCTCCAAGTGCCCTAGTTCCCCTTTCATCAATGACCCGCCCCCACAGTCCAGGGAGCGTTTAGACACCTAGCACCTTCGTTTTTTTCATCAAATGTGAATGAAATGGTGTTGATGACACTTTCCAGGATTGGCAAACTGCCGTAGTATTTGCCTCCCGAGAGTATACATAGTGTAGTTCACTGCGGACGGTTGGGCGTGTCAGGCGGGATGAGTTTGGCGCGGTGCCAAACCCGTTCTCCACCAGTTGTTAAAGCGAGCAAATGATATGACTGTATCATATCGTTCGTATTACTCGTTTTCTACAACATTTTGTCGCATGCGCGCTTCAACAAGAAGGCAGAGAACGGCTCTGACAGCGGTGCACACTCATACTGCCTGACACGCCCAATCATCCGCAGCGAACTAGGGTGTACCTTCCATTGACTAGAACAGTTGAAAGCGCAGGCTGTAGCTCCGGCGAGTAAGACGTTTGAACCCAGCGCTCACTATGTTTTAGGAACATTCCCCAATAATAAGGGCCTGGCACTGTGACGAGTTATGGTGACCTGTTTTAGTTGCGTGGAACCGTCCATTTGTCGATCTGTATGTCAAGGAACAGGCAATACAGGGGGGCCAAAAAAAATCACTTTTCTTCCTTGACTTTCAGGGCGCTATAAGTTACACTTAATTGAATTCTGATTGGACATTTCCACCACCATATTCAACAGCATATTGTATACTATCATGATGCTCCGCCACAGCCTTCTGGACGAGCGCCATCGAGAGATTCTGCCGCGCGACCGTGAGGCAGAATCTTCCGTGTGGAGGCACCCAATCCTGTAGCAGTAAGAAGTCTCCAACAACGTACAGGCGATGACATGAAGGCAGGATATTTTTCGATGTAACCGTCAGCGCTCACCTTCAGTCCGGGGTCCACGAAGAAAATATCGGTCTTCACATTCCAGGAACTTCCGGTCCATACCATCAACCGCGCCTTGGCGACTGCGGTGAAGATGATGTCCTAGACCGTGGCGACGTTGTCGGAGCTGCTCGATGTTGGAGGTCTTCCAGATCGAGAGTACTGGTCTCCAGGTAGCTATCCATGGGTGACTCCATACTAGAAGTTTCGCAGCTGTTTGGAGGTGACGTGAATTCCAAAGGTCTTCTCCAGTCAGGCTGCGACTGGAGATGACTTCATATTTTGGTGTACATGAAGGTGATGGGCGAGAGCCAGCTCCTGCTTATCGAGGCTTGGGTATCTTCCGCCCTGGTACTCGTATCCACTTCCTCTGTCTGGGCTGCGAAAACTTCGCTGATATGTGACTCGGCAGAAGTGACTTTTTTTGCCCCCCCCCCACCCCGGGTTCTTTGTATAGAACCGCTCGAAAGCCGCAGAGCAGAAATCTATTGTCGTGATGGTTATCCGCTTGCGCCCATGTAACTCTTCGTAACACAACTCCGGCGGCTTGTCAATGCATTCATGCAAAACTGACAAGGATTGTGAGTTTCGCTCGGAGTCCAAGACCGCCCATATTTCGTCTAAGGCCACGTGCGTTTTCACGGTCATGAATGACATCTTAGGCAGCGTTCAGACTTGTAGCGCTAGAGCGTCGCGCTACAGCGTCGCGCTACAGCTCCGCTTCGGACCGTACTGCTATTCCCAACGTTAGGATGATTAGAGTTGCTTACAGAGAAAAGTGGGAAGGTTGCTGGAGTTTTCTTGAGAAATTCACGGAAAGGTGAGACTGATACAGCTGTAACTATCTGACCATCCTTGACAGTTACTCCATTAGTCACTATTTTTCTGGTACTGCTTTTAGGCGTAAACAGTGTCGCTTGCTTGTCGCTATTAGGAGCATTTTCATGCAAAAAACACCAGCAACGCCGTGCACGCAAACTCAAAGAGTACTCGCGCCACCTAAAAACAAGCACGCATGTTTTTTTTTTACCGGAGACACAAGAACCATAAAGGAACTTCTTGTTTGCCTTGTGTTAACGCATTGGTGACCAGACAGTCTTCGCGTGCCTGTTGTGGGAGATAAGGCCATTTTTTTCTGCTGCCGACAAATGCGACTGAATACTGTGTGTTGGTTTGCCATCTGTACGTGGATGCCAAAAACTACCAAAAGTACACAAAAACACTTTTGCCTACGAGCCACAATCATGGAAAGTGCTTAGTGCTTCTGCAGCATGAAACAGAAGCGCGTCAAGCCCAAACCAAGCTTTCTGAGATACGCCGTTTGTCTGACCTTTAGGCAGAACCCGAAGAACTTTGCTAGCAGTCATATGCACTAAAGGCCGGAGCACATCAATGTTGGGGAATCCCAACAGGGGGCCGTATTTGGCCGCCAGGAGAGGGGGTCGTATTTGGGCTGAGAAAAATTTATTTTGATAGTTGATTTTTCTCGCTTCACGGACGTTGTAAAGGGGGGGGGTCGTACTTGCTCATTGTTGGGAGGGGGGGGGGGTCGTCTTTACTTTCTGGCCTTTCTAGGAGTGGTGGTTCGACTTTTCGTGATCTCCCAGTTTCATGCGTACTATAATACCCCCCCCGCTGGACAGCAAA
>MU931982.1:0-10257 GCA_036418165.1 Cooperia oncophora | reverse complement strand
TCAAGATTTACTGAATTACTCCTGACATCTGCTCAGCTTATGATGATCGGGTTCATTGAGGCTCCTGCCCTCCATTACAGCATAAAACTTTTACTGCTGTTCGGACTTATTGCTACTCCAGGATACATAGGTAGCAGCATCAGCAACAAAGTATGGGAAAACTGGAGCGAGTTGTCTTCATAGGAAAACGCGAGCAAGCTGGCAGAAATTCCATATCCAAGGTCGGTAGCCACTCCTTGTTGTCCGGGATTCATACCACGCGAGCTGGAACCTAGTAACAGTAAAAGTAACATCACGCCCGGTGCCATCCGCTCCAGTTCTCTTCGTAACGTTGATCGGATGTTCAGATGAGCACACCCGAGTTAAATGTGAAAAAGTATCCAAGGGTGTGGGCCGCTTGCCGCTATGGGTCGATCTGGACGCCGACATGGAGTAGTGACTGAGGCGAGCCGCTCGGACTCCTTGTCATTGTTCTGAATGCCTCTACTGATCTCTCGAAGCGTAGCGGTTTCCTCGTCCTAACATGCGCAGGAATGGAGATACAGGACCGTGAAACACGCTAATTCCTCCATGCTCCGCCCAATGCCTTTTGCGGCGCAGACTCCCGTTTATGCTAACAGCCGTCCGCGCGGCGCGTGTCGCGCGCAGCGCTCTTGGCACTTTGCCAGTCCTGTAATTGCGCTTTGGAATACCGAATAGAAAGTGATGAAAATGACAAAGGCTAGAAATGAAGAACAACGAATGTAGATGTAAATAAAACAAAATGAAAAAAATTAAGGAAATGCAAATTAATTAAAATCGCGTGTGAATTTCTGCAAAATTGGGCGCGATTTTGACTCCAAAGCCAATAAAAATGACTTCGAACTAATGAAGACGCCTATAAAGACGTTTTATTTTACTTTTGTGAGAATTGCGCCGGCTTCCAGAGAGATATTGTATGAAGGAGCACGAAGTTGCCTTTGAGTTCTGGCCGGCTCCGTCATCCGGTTCTTTATTTGGCAGCACCTAAATGTTATCCGCATATTTTCTTTGTAATCCAAAGCGGCAATTACAGGACTTGTGCAAAGTGCCGAGAGGCGCTGCGCCGGCGACACGCGCCATGCGCGACGGCTGTTAGTCGTAAAGTGTAAAGCTTGCGCCGCACAAAAGTCATTGGGCGGAGCATGGTATGAACTAAGGGTGTTTCACGGTCCCTGTAATCTCACATTTCCTGCGCATGTTAGTGGCGGGATTGAAACCCGCTTACACGCCTTAAACTTCGACAATCTGGGAGCTGATAGTCACGACATACCAAACTATGTGTGATCGTACCATGTGTCATTGATTTTGGGGACCCCAGGGAGCCTCACACAAACACGACTTTGTTACATAGTTGTACACACTACTCTACCGAATAACTGTGGACTCACAAGGTACTCCTTCGAAAAACAGAAAACTCCGTCGTGGATTTTTTTTCTGTATGCATTAAGTGTACCAAGCGACACCTGAGCTTCTGTGATGCATGGCTCGAACTAAGGACAGGGTACAGAATGGTGTTGTGTGAAAGTGGTGTACGACCTCCCCCCCTCCCACCGAGAGAGGGTGTCAGGGCGACCTTAGAAGAGGCTCTCGGTACACCCCTCACCCCTTCCCCAACATTAACACAACAACACAATTACCCACATTTTCCGGTTTCCCACCAAAAGATCTTCCGTCGATGGGGATTTTTGGTTCAGAGCTTTTACGACGCCCCTTTTTTTTTCAGGGGCCTGGTGACGACCCCCCGGCCCCCCATGGGCTCCTCACGTATGGCTGACATGGCGTACTATGGGTTGTGGTTTACACCTCGGCGAAAAAAGTGTTGAGCGAGGGGGGGGGGGGCATGATGTTAGTAGGCTGCCACCGTACATCGTACGGGCGTACATAGTAGCTATAACACAGTAAATTCATAAAAATCCATCAAGTGAACCACATAATTCCTAGCCAGAAATACGACCCCCCTCCCCACAACGACCAAATTACGACCCCCCCCCTCCAAAACGTCCGCAAGGAGAGAAAAATCAACTATAAAAATAAATTTTTCCCAGCCCAAATACGACCCCCCTTTTGACGGCCAAATACGACCCCCCCCCCCCATAGGGAATCCCCAACCAATGCTGTGCCCTGTTCCCACCACAATCCTTTCCGTCGAGCCTGTTGGGGTATGTATTAAGTACATTGACGAGTAAGTACACGAAAAGTCAACAACCGAGAAAAGTCCCTAATGCGGCAAATTGCTCTCAAAGCCACACATGACCCCCCCTCTCCCAGCAACGACCAAATGCGACCTCCCATCTTCAGCCGAAAAGTCCGCCTCCCTATGTGATTCACCCAACGATGCTGTCTCTTGACTAACAAGTAAGGAGCACAGAGAACATTGCCTTTTCGGAGTAGAACGCTTCGAATATGGTGTGAGTCCGCAGCCGCGTTACCTATTATTACACGCCTAAACACTACTGTGAGTCATTTGCTTCCTACTGAACAATCGTTCTTGGGTATCCTACTCGTATTACGGACTTATCGTGCCAGTTGCCTTCAAAGGAACACGCCTGTTCACACACGACTCAACTAGCCATTTTTTTCTCCAAGTGGCCTTCCGTCCTGCTCTCTAGCCAATAAAGTGTGGTTACGAGGGCACAGCTTCGATGAGGGGGGTCGCATTTCCTGCGCAGAGTTACGCCCCTCCTCCCCCCCCCAAAAAATAAAAAGGGGGGGGGGTCGTAAAAGCTCGACCAAAATACCCATCGAATGCTGTGCCCTGGTGGTTACGCAAGAACTGCTTCTCTATTACTTTCAAGCGCGAAACACTGCAAATCACAGGGATTATGTACAACACAGCAGTAAGGGGAAGAGAATAAATTGAATTTCCACGATTCTTCTGAAGACGAACCCCGCGTTTGCAAATTATAAAGGGTACAGCGTCGCTCTGTGAAACACGTGGGGGCGTACTTGGCCACTGTTGACTTTTCGCGGTTTTTCCCGTTTCACATTACCTATATATTAGTTTTCCAAAACCTTCCACATTTCCCATCTTATGACTGACACCACCACTTCTCAGATCACGATGCTGTACCCTGCGCGGATAGTAGCATTCAATTACCAATCTATAGTCGTAAAGGGACTCTTCCGGGAGAAGGAAAAAGTAAAAAAAGCATGGGGGACATACTAAGGAAGGACTGCCTGACCTCACAGTACGAGTTTTGTGAACCTGCTCGTTTTAGGCCAGCAAAGCGATACACTGCTGCTTCTGGCTTACTAATCGTTACTCTAATACCACAAAGTGGTGAAAAAAAATGAAAAACACGATGAAAGCTGAATTCGCGTCGAAAAATAGCCTTGGAGTTTCGATAGGCGAGGCAACCAGGGAGGTGTTAGAACTGCCACTTATGAAGGCCGCACCCCCGTTGACAGTTATACTATAGAGCCGCGAAAAAGTGACAATCTTGGAGATTGGGGGCCGGAGTACTTCAACAAGGAAGGACGCTTAAAACGGTTGGCGAGGACTGTCATTGAAATACTATTACCAGACCATGTCGTACGTCGAGGTTTTCAAGCCTCGGGGAGGGCGGGGGGGGGTCGTATTCAGTCGCTGAGAGGAGAGGGGTGGTCGTATTCAATCTGAGAAAATTCTCCTGATAGTTGGTTGTTCGCGTTTCATGGACGCTAAAAGGAAAGGGGTCGTATTTGCTCCTGTTAGGAGAGGGGAAGGGTTGTATCTGGTCGCTGAGGGGGTGGGGAGTGGTCGTCTTTGACCTGAGAGGATTTCGTTTGATAGTTGATTGCTCTTGTCTCACGGATGCCATAAGAGCGGGAAAGTCGTATTGCACGTTGTTGGGAGGAAAATTTCTGGAAAAAGTAGCATGTACTGGGGAAATCTAGGAAAATGGCGATATGGAAGAGGGAGGTCGTGTCAGAAAAGAGACTTACGAGTCATATTTCCCGAAACTTTCCAGGGGCACGACGTATTCTGACTGTGAGGATTCTGACATGGATGAGGTGAACAGAAATGCTTCTCGTCTAATATTCAGCACACTAAACCGGAAAGCGTAAGATGAATTTCCGAGCCCTGGTCATAGTTAGGTCTTTCAGCCACGAATCCCCTTTGTTTTAAGTTCCGGGTCGTGAACTGCGGCCAAAACAGTGATTATTATTGTAAGAATACTTACGTTCAATCTCCTGGGAAGAGATTCACAATGTTCGCAGTTGAGCGACGTCAGTGAATGGAGATGGAAGGGGAGGAGTTCCATAGTTTGATCAGCTGTTGTCGCAGTTTTCTTTTTGTACTTTGACATTGTAGGAGTCTACTTCAGCTGAATAACCACGGAAAATCAAAGTTTTCGTGGAAACAGCTGACCGATACTCTAACACCACCACTTCCCAACAGCGTAACCTATTTTTGCAGGAGTTATTGGAGCAGGTGCTCCTTTCAGACCGAACTTGTTGGACTCAAGAAGCAGGACAGCGAGAGCAAGCAAAGAAGGGGTGAAATTGGAGGTCGCGGAGACCACCAAGAAAAAGACGCAATCGCTGCAAAATCCCGAGTCGTCGACAAATACACGAGGAGCGTTAGATACAACGGATGGAACAGCTGAAATAAGGCTCTCACAGGGTAGGGCGGGCTGAGGAGGGCAAATCAGGGAGAGGGGCACCCATTAGTGGTGTTTTTTCGATATTTGCACTGAATATCGTTTATTAGGGTTTCCGTACGGGTAAACATTAGGTTCAATGTTCGAGAATCGTTCTGTGATGAAGTAAGGAAAACAAAGACCCTGAGGAAATGAAGGAATCCTACCACATGTAATCCGCTAAGCTTGTCTTCTGATGTGAATGCGTGTTTGATCGGAAATCCAAAACATCCTTCAGTTTGCCCGCTGTGGGTTCGAATTGATAGGGTATGAAGGGGATGGGACGGCAGGTATTAGATGGTTATCACAGCTGATAAATGGTGATAAGGCCGCTTCCACACACGGTCATTGTAGAAATGACAAATCTGAGGAAATGTGAAAATGTAGGAATGCGAAAAGGACAAAAACACGATAGAGATTGATCACCAAGCCCGTCACCGGCTCTGACTTGTGCCTATAAGGCTGCGTTTATACTTTGCGGCAGCGTCCACTAGCGTCTCAAGGGCTAGGGAAGTATAGGTAACAATCTAGCGCCCACCAGCGTCTGCCAGCGTCCGCGAGCGTGCATGAGCGTCCGGAAGTGGAGAGTATGAAGCGACAGGAGTTCAGCAGACTGTTGATAGAGATTATGGAGCGATAGGAGGGTAGCAGACAGCTAGTAAAGTCGTCATCCGGGCAGTTGATTATCCGGCCCAAGGGACGCGACGCGGCTGCAGCGCGTCACGATCGCTGCGATCAGCTGTTTCCACCCTAATTTAGCAATTTTCTCCCTAGTTTTCACTGTTTTGGCTGTTTTTTCAAGGTCATTTGCTTTATTGTCTATATGAAGTATATCGAGACGTGAATTCTTTTTTTGTTCTTGTAATGGAGTGTAATAGTGTTTTTCACGATTTTCTTAGGTGTTTGTTTAATTGTTTGTTTAATCGTCTAATTGTTCGCACAACTTAAAAAACTCAATCATAGTTCATCTTGTGAGGACAAGGAACAGTTAACCTTGGAAAAAAAACAGCCAAAAGCAGTGGAAGTAGGAAAAAAGACTAAAACTCAAGCCGAAAAGTTCGTGTGATCGCATACCAAGAAAATGGCTCACAACGATTTGCGACGCGCGGAACGGGAGCATTTCGCACTTTACTACTTCCATCAAAGTGATCGATATCTAGAGAGCTATGAATTTAACACCCAGCTGACAGGTTTTACCATGGTTGTTGGTATGAGCATCAGCCTCAAACACCCATTGCTGTACCTTCACGAAAATTCGCAGGTTTCATCAGAATGAGACTTGAAATTCAGAGCTAGTAAAGCAGGTGAAGTATAGAATGCCCCCCCCGTCGTCGTACTGCTCCAAACCCTAAGTCGTCAAAATCGTTAGTGCCATTTGAAGCAGCAACTGTTGCATGCGGGCATTCCGCCAACTTTGCATTGTATCCCTTCCTAGTATCTCGCCTTACTCTATAGGTAAAGAGGTACTATAGGCCTGTGCTGGATGAAAAAGACAAAAGAGTTTGTCAACATAAGGTGCTGTATCTGATGTTTTAAGAGTGGTGTTATTTCACTAAATACTTCCGGAAAGTGAGCGCCAGCTAAAATTGCGCATTGTACTGCTACAACAACAACTTGAAGCAGGGTTGGAGAAGCACTATGGTTCAGAACGAAATCGAGAAATGTGAGCGGGATGGACTCTGAACAGCAGGGTGGCTAGAACGAGAGAACCTAATAAATAGAGTTGACTAGCGAAACGATCTTCCGGGAAGTGGCAGCATCCGGAACGAAGCGCTGCGTCTCTCTATTAGCCCACAGGCAGAAAACCCCACCCTGGCAGCAATCTCGCGTCCGAAAGCTGTCGAAAATTTTTATTTTTGACTTTTAGACAATACCCCGACTTGTCGTCTCGTTGATTATTTATCGAGGGCTACAGGAGAAGGGGGCCGTTGCGAGAGGAACGGCCTTACTGCAGATAGTGGAAAGAAAGAGGAACACATTGGGTTCTCTACCCATCGTTAGAAGCGATGACGTCGATAATACCATTAGATTAAAGGCAGTGGGCACAATAATGCGGTTTTCTGCAGAAAACAGAATTAGAATCACTAAGTAGTGTGAGAGTGAGGCGAAAACGGTAAGGTACAGTTAAAAACGCCCGAACTAGGGCCCTAATAACCGCTCGAATCAGGAAGGAGGGTTGGGCTGGACGAGCATACTCTTGAGATACAGTCCAGTTTGCTACGGTGATGGGCGTTGATGGGCGTGCCGCCAGCCCGTTCTTCATTGGTTGCTGAAGATGAAAGACCCAGAGCCAGAGCGAGAGCAGCGAGCAAACGGTTGTGACAAGCAGAACGTTTCGCTTAAAACGATGTACTGGCGATATGATACAGTACTGTGGCTTACCCAAAGAGAAATAGTATAAACGTGCCAGCATACCTAAAACACCACTCCCTTGATAACGCTATCATGGACACAAACGGCTATAAAAACGTATTTTAGCGGCAGCACATATTGATATTGAAAGGTGCTCTCATGTAAATAATGTTAACAATGACGCTATCAACCACGCACTCGACTCCGTGGGAAATCAATGTAAAGGTAATCAAAAAATCTAGAAACATACACTTGCGAGAAAACCTCGACACCATAAGCCAAAGGAAAGGCCACTCCCGGCGCCAGCGAGGAATTACTTTTACGGAAAGAACTCTGAGTTAGACACCGAACCTAAGCACCGTTTCAGCGCAGATTGTGGGGAGTTTAGACATGAACCCCGATACACATCTCTGGACGCTAGCAGCCTTCCTGGGCATTTGGTTTCGACGGTCGACATCTTCGAAGGCTACGCCGCCTCCGCGACTCCAGTGTAAAATTGAAAACATGCGTGAAGACGGCACGTGCCATCAAAACTGGTCGCGAGGAACAACCTGCCAGTACCGGTTTCGCGCTCGAAGCTTCTAAAGGGAGACCTTATTTGCACGAAAAAGTACGTTCAGTGAACTTCTTTTTTCCAGCTAGCCCGCCCCCCCCCCCGATCCGCCGCAAGGCCGCCAAAATGCACTACAAGACGAAAAAAGCCATGAAAAAATCGTCACTTGTGCAGTTGTTCGAGTTTCTTATCAGAGAATCAGCTATCGTGGCATGAGGGCCGCCACAGGTGCTTCGAAGCAATGAGAGGTTTACTGGGCATTCAGACTGGATCAGCAATGCGTTTCTGAATATCACGGCAAATGGCATTCTTGGCGTTTCTTCATGACCAGTTAACTTAGAACACTTCGTTGTGTCGATAAGGAACGCCTAGCGAACTGTCGACTATCTGTTATGGCGAATGATCGCGGGCCTTTGCGTTTAATGCGGAAACGCCCAAAAAGCGCCCTTCTTCAGATAGAGCACCAAGTAAGACCTAGTCAGGGGCAGGGTATCCTTCTCTACGAGACATACTCACCCGCCGATTCAGCCTGTCCACTGCCATAGAAGATTTTATGATGGACTGCAAGCAGCACACCGAAGATTGCTGCAGGATTCTCTCAACACATCTAAGTCTAGTGGCCATTGCCAAGAAGGCGGACGTGAAACAATGAACGACCCCTCCCAATAAGCGTCGGAAGTGCAATCAAGGTAATGGACCACACAAGACGAATCGTCAAGGAAAGCAATAAGCATCAGTCGACCAAATTAGTAACAGTGAAGTTTTTCCACTTCAAAGAACCTCGGTTAAGTAACTGTGTCGGAAAAGAGCTGTCGTAACAATTGATTAGTAGGTTTCCTTCAAGGTGGTCTGAGAGGTAATACTCGTTCATTCAGGTGACAAAAAGTGATTCCCTTGCACGCAATGCACGGCAAACCCCAGAGCCTAATGCGATTCCTGAGCTTGGCTTAACTTCTGTTTTTTCTTGAAGGCAGTTGGCACGATAGTTTGGTACTCGGAATAAAATGCCAGGTGGGCGCTATACGGTGGTAAAATGGCGAAAAAAAACGAAGTGAAATGGTCAAAAACCTGCGAAGAAAAGCCTTCGTTCTTAATGACTCGGAAGCAATTTTGGACGAGTTTCCCGTAGGCATCTTGCCAATAACCGCTACGGTAGGTACGGCTGCATATGTGTACCCATATATCCATGCAGCACCGCAGCCGCTTCATACCAATCCCTTCGCTTCATATTTTACTTTGCAAATGAAGCAATACGAGCGTCAGGTACGGTCGTCCATTTGTGGGCGGGCGGGCGTGGTGGGCGGGTCGGTATGTTGTAGCTTGATAGGGCCCTATAAGAGTAGGAAGAAGGCGCCACAACAAGCCTTGGCTCAGCGCGCCGAGTTCGGTTCCTGCTTCGGCGTAATTATCGGTACAGTTTCTTGTAAGATTTATGGTGCCGACTGCCTTCAAATGAAAACAGGGTTTAGCGACCAATAAGGTTTGATGGTAACGGTATGAGCGTGAAGGCTTCCACAGCACTCATGAAGAACTTCCATGATTCCTTCCACAACAGCTTCCATCATTCATACAGTCAGCTTCGAGCATTCACTTTCCACTGGGACTCAAAGATTTAGCGGTCGGGTCGTTTTTGATTCTGTCGATATCAGTAAGGAAATGGATGTGCCATTCATTCACTGGCCTCTGAACCTAAAAGAGCTATAAAGAGGCTCGACAAGACCCTTTCCAGGCGTGACCGCCCCCTCTCAGTATTGCTGCCTCCGAGCATCGCAAAAAGGTTTAATCGATACCGATTACTTCTTTCATAGAAAGCTAGAGTAGACCGCAAGGGGAATTTTTGCCATTACGCCTCAGAAAATTCTAAAACAGGAACGTTCTAAAGAACGTGTGCTCCAATCTTGGTTCCAAATGACATACCCCGCCCAGGTTGAGGTATTAGGTTTGACAGGAAGTTCTGTCACATTTTTTCACAAAATCAGACTTGCCTTTCTTAACAGAGAGGCGTACAAGATAACAGCAATGTTAATTGGAGATTCTCTTGCTAGTTAAGAAGCACTTCGGAATGGCATCAGGCTTACACAATCAACGAACCCCCCCGGCGCGACCGCCAAAGCTGGCCCATCTCAACTTTTGACTTGGGCTCATATAGTAATGTATAACGGTTGAAATACGGGAGTGACTAGCCAAGAAGGTGCAAGGGAGCCATCCAGCTCCAATTGCATGAAGTACGGCTCGAACTTTTTTTGACGGGGTGTGCTGCACCAGCACGTTGAAGACGGACTGTGCCGATGGATTTTGCCCTCTGCTTGACGATTCGCTTCAGATCTCGTAGCTGCCTTGCGTACGGATTGACCGAGGAGGCAGCTTCTTCATCCAGTAGTTTCCCGACCACCGCTATCTAGAGCTGAGTTTACAGGTACTCCCGAACCTCACTTCGTCATTCGAACCGTAGGCTCCCGCTCTGAAGAGCTAGCGTCGTGGAAGATTGTCTGATGACTGTAGACATTGTCCTTGTGCAGCTCCATTATTTCGGCGTCGACAGCTGCCATGCTGGCGCCAGGGTGGTAGAAGAAATAGTTTAAGGAAGCGCTTGAAGGGGTCGGTGCTGAAGGTAGCGGATAACATTCTTGTCCATAATGCAGAATAAGGAGCAGGAGCCGAGCCAGTGACACTAATAGAAAGATCAATCCCTAATGTATAAAATGCTCA